>BJCO01722106.1:0-11082 GCA_018326465.1 Flaveria floridana | reverse complement strand
TATAACTTTGAAAGACATGGGGTTTATTAAATCAACCAAAATCAGCCTCTAATGAGTTGATTAACATCCCTTAAAACCGATTTTTAAAAGATAATGTTGCTAGTTTCCACATAACCGGCTCTAGATGCCATTATAGGGGTTTGTTACACCTTTTTCCATCTTGTTTAACCATTTAAACACATGAAACGCAGCAGAATGTACTACTTTAAACATGTTAAAGTTTCTGAAAATTATCTTTCTAATGTGTAAAACAACAAACCCATAACATAAGGATCTTTATTATGTGAAAAAACAAGCATACCATATGATAAGAACACCCAAAACATCATGTAATCATACCAAGATACTACCTTTCTGAATGCTCTCAAAAACAACCAAAAGAAGGCTGAAATGAGGGTGAAAAAATGGCTAAGATTTCAAGGGTAGATGTCCTCAAGTGTTCCTTCCGATAAGCCTCTAAGCAAGCATCATGTTTGCCTGGACTTGGACACCAAAACTCCAAAAGGAAAGCTGCCAAAAGCCTTCAAAACCGTGATCTTCTAGCAGCAAGTTAGATGAAAATGGAGATGAAATCAACCAAGGTTCCAAGAGGAGGAGCCCTCAAGTTTGTATACCCCAAGCCTCCTTGCAAACACCTCTTGTTAGGGAGATTCAACACCAAAAACTAACACAAAATTGCTCTACAAAAATCCCTTAATGCTGCTGCCTTTGGCTGTAGCTTTTGAGAGAGAGAGAGAGAGAGGATTTGTTTTGTGTTTTGCATGTGATAATGAGATGTCTTGGTAGTGTGTTCAACTAGTTAAACATAGAGAGTTTCAAGAAGCAATGGTCCAATGAATAAAGAGATAGGGGGCGGCCAATTTTAAAAGTTTTAAGGGTTTCCCCCTCAAAATTTTATCATCTCTAAATATTAACTAGTTGAACAAATAATTTCCCACACACAGTGGCTCCCGCCACAGGGAGGTACCCCACTGAGATCCTGAGGGGTCGTTTGTGGCATGTGACAGGTTTTGTTAAGAAACTATGGTGAACCACCCGGGCAGGTATGGTTCACTGGTTTAGGGCTCAATTCTCCCCTCTCGGGTTAACCGGTAAAACACAACTTTAGAAGAGGCTAACCGGGACTGAGTGCAGGGTTGATTATGATACTCCCACGATATTGAAACTATGATTCTCTCCTTTTTATCAAATAAGGATTTTGTTAAATACATTTGTTTTTAAACTTTAAGCACTTGAACTCAGCAACTTTATGATGACACAAAATTGTTTTGAGCATGTCTTCAGGTACAGCTAGGGAGAATAGTTAAGCTATAGAAGATACCAAAGTCCGAAACAAGAAGTGAGGGTAGGTGTTGAAGACAAAAGTCGAGCCTAAAAGCCTTAGTTACTGAAGCATCAAGAAACAATTACCAAGAGATTGATCATGACACCTATAGACTGTAGATTTAGGCACCTGGTAAATTGAAACTAAGCCAATATTCTGATGTAAAATGTTGCAAGTTGTACTGTATTAAACCATTTTGTTTCCGCTGCATTTTGGTTGTTGTTTACTGATCGTTACGTCCTGCCTCTCTGGGCCCGGGGTGTGACAATTTCCATCTTGAATGGAAGAGCAATTTCTTGGAAGAGCTCTAAGCAAGATATGGTGGCATTATCAACAATAGAGTCAAAATACATCGCCGCTTTATTAGCAGCTCGGTAAGCTGCATGGTTAAACAAATTCATTGTCGATCTAGGGGTGGTCCCTTCCATTCAGGACCCCCTAGAAATTCTTTGTGATAATGAGGATGCGATTGCTCAAATCAAGGAACCCCGTGCACATCAGAAGACTAGGCACATTCAACGGAGATTCATCTACATAAGGGATGAAGTTGAAAAGGGAAAGATATGTATTCACGAAGTTCACACGGATCAAAACATTGCGGATCCACTCATGAAGATTCTTGAAAAGGCAAAGCATGAAAGTGATACTTGTGCCATGGGACTTCAATATTCTAGTGACAGGATTTGATCTTTAATTTTGTATTTAGATATTGTAACCCTTATTACTTGAATGAATTATTTTGTTACAATAGTTCAACTAATATTCCTATTTTGCACGTTTAAAATCCATGAGTAAATCATTTACTCAAAACATCTGTAGTCATTCATACTTATGGGAACAAGTATGAAGGTAAGACAATTATGAACATGGATTGGTAGATATTCATATGGATGAATATAGAGCAATGGGTTGCTGCCAAAGTTCATAGATATTTGTGGGATACAAATATTGGACTGAGCTGCATCTCAAACATTATTACATAGAATCTTCCTGATTGAACATAAGTAATTTTGAGTAAAGGCGAATATCATTTGGTATCTTCTGACCTAAGATACATATTGGGTTTTGATCTTTACCGAATATTATGTTTTGACTTCCTTCTTCGCTGTTCTGAAACATGGCAGCACATAAGTCTGAGTTCAGGTATAATACAAGGTAATTGTGAGAGACGTATGTAGTCATGATGGGATTTGTCCCTCTTATTCATTGAGAGTGAGATGTCTAAGGCCTGATAAAGTTAAATCAATGTAGAATGATCACTCTGTGTCTCTAGAATCTAACATGACATCTATGACAAAAGGATAGATGATTGATTTACCTAAAACATTTCGAGTAAAGTACTTGAAGGGGATGATGTTATTGAATGGCACTTAATCATACGTATTAAGGGTAGTAAACCGTTGTTAGGCGGTATTTACAGCTTGCATCAATCTTATATGACTCTTGTGCAAGTAGGAGATTGTTGGATCTTGTATGGCCAATACACATACAAGATTGATGTGGTTAGTACGTTATGATCCAATTCGGGTCATACCTAATAACAAGATAAACAAACACCAATAAATATTTAATTGTTGATGAGATCAAACAAATAAATATTGACACCAATTTAGAAAATGAGTTTTCTAAAACATTGCATTTAAAATAAAAAAATTATCTGGATAATTTGTTAATGAGAAATTATTTGTTATATTATTTAAGTAAGTTGAATAATAACAAATAATAGTGTGTTAATATTATAAAGTTAAAAGGGTCTTTAATTTTATAAAACTTATGAATAGAAGAGTGCAAATTATATAAAATAAAATTGGGGGGAACCCAATTTGAAATGGCCAAGTCGGCCGCCCCCCTTCACATGGGGATTCCCTTTTGTCTTGGTAAAACACAAGACTAATTCACTCTTGAACTCTTCCCTTTGAACACACTTTCTCTCTCACACATGCAAAGCTCTCTTCTCCCTTTCTTACTTGGTAAAATTTTCAAGTTCTTGGCAGAATTTTGAAGACATTCTTGGCTGAAATTTCAAGTTTGCAAGAAGGGATTTGGGTCTTGGTGTTCTACTACCTAACAAGTAGGTGTTTGGAGGAGCTTGTGGGTATACAAGCTTGAGGCTTTCTTCCTTGAGGGCTGCACATACAAGAACATCATCAGCTTCATATCACCCTTACTACAACATCTTGTTCTTGAAAGGTAGTTCAAGAACACCCTATGGTTGCATTTTCGTTTTTAATAGCATGCCATTTCATATATATAAATGATCCTTGTTCTTGGGTGTTGTTTTTGGTTACAAATGGTTCATATTTTCAGATTGTTAACAACATGTTTACACCCTTATATACGCTGCGTTTTGAAGTTTAAATGGTTAAACTTACTTGATAAACATGTTACAAAACCCTACAGAAATAACAAATCTTAGCTAATGGTAGCTTTGATTTCATCAAAAACAACAACAATTTTCAGATCAAACTTGTTGTTCAAAATTTTGACAAAAAATTGAAGAACAAGGAGCCATGGCTCTGATACCAACTGTAGAAATCAATATGTGTGGATCGAATATTGCAATCGTATTGTTGCCATTTATCGAATCTGTGATGCGGAATCTCACAGACCCGTTGATGATTTCAAGTGAAGATCTATATGCAAGTTTGAATGATGTATGATGATGAATGAATGATGAACAAATTCAAGAACATGTATTCATATAAATTTCATTCATTCATATGTTAGATATGAAGAGAATTACAAAGGAGTTTGTAAGAAAAACACTTTCTCTCACACACACTCAACCTTGAATTCTCTAGAATGCTAGTAATCCTTACAAATTGCTTATTGAGATTGTTTTCCTCTCATTTATATATGGAGTATAAATGACTACACTTAGTCATTTATACTCTTTACAAAAATAAGAAGAGAATTACATTTAAGCACAAATGATTACAAAAATATAGTTCTAAGTCTGATAAATTCTCTATTGCTGATGCGTGACTGCCGGGTACTGACGTCATTTGGGACGACTACTGATGTTGATTGTTGCCTTTGACCATGGTTGACCAAGTTTGACCAAGTTTGACTTTGGTCAATTTTCATTGTTTTGACCACATCGTTAGCAAATCTTCACCGTGTCGGTTTTGGTAATCATCATGAGATTTGGCACTTAGGTTTTGGTAAGTGTCATCTTTAAATAGTCCAGCACCTTGGTTGCGGGGGAGCCAAAAGGAAAAGGAATGACTCTTGAAGCCATGTATCAAGTGGATCCTGATGACTTAGAGGAAACTGATCTTCAATGACATATGGTCATGCTCACATTACGTGCAAGAAGGTTTATGGAAAAAACAGGCAGGAAAAACTTTGGCAATCAAAATCAAAACTCATAACTTGGATATGATAATCCAAATTGAGATGTTTTAACTACAAGCAATTAGGCCATTTTAAAAAAGAAGGTCCCACTCCAATCATCACTAAACTAGGAACGTCTGCAACTTCAAAAGTCATCCCGATCACTGATAAAGAAGAAGCCAAGCCAAAGAAGGAAATAACACAAATCTCAGACTATGATTGGAGTGCTAAAATCAAAAAACTGAAGAAGAAATTAATCATGCACCAATGGCTGAGTTGGTAAAAAGTGATATGGATTTAATTGAAGACTTTGATCCTTTCAAGAAATTCAGATGTGAAATTCAAGATGATGAGGGTTCTGAAGATGAGGTGCAACAAGTTCTATCTCGTGAGAAAAAGGTTCTAGCTCATGAGAAAATGGTAGCTCGTGAGAAAAAGGTTGTTGAGATAGGTAAAGAGAAGGGTTGTTATGAAGTTGTTAAACAAAAAGTTATTGTTTATGAAGCTGCTGAAGTAGGGAAATCACAAGAAGTTGAAGCTACTGAAATGAAGCTGGATGTCTGTAATTAAGGAAAGAAAGAGCAAAGTGAAGCAGAGGAAATGTAGGAAGAAGAAGCCAAGAAGAACGCTCCGGTCTGTCAATGCGAAAAGGCCCTAGTTGCTGAAAAAGTGATTATGGGTCTCCCTTATGTGGTAATCCAAGACGTGTTCTCTTCCATGCAAAATTCGTTTATTTGGAATTTATAAAGCTAACATAATATTGTTACATAATTAAAGCTAATTAAAACAAATAAACAATGAACTTAATACAAATGAGTCAAAATATTTTGTTAAATTAAATGAAGCATTAAACACAAATAAGCAGTTAAGAAGAAATCTTTTGGAAAGAAATATTTAAATAAATGCTTTAAAAACAAACTTGAAAAATGTACAATCTCTAGGATGACACATGAGGAGCTTTGCAAGATACAGGGGGCTAGAATTAAGAATGGTTTGGGAACCGAAGAAACCACTCATGTTTATCCTCCTCCAAGTACTTACTGTAATTCTCCTTTGCCTACACCTCATCCAACCAATGAATTAATTCAGAAAGATACTAATAGTTTGTATACATGTTTAGAAGGAGTAAATCATATGGAGATTCGCGAGGAGTATGATTATTGTCCTGAGTTAGATAGTAGAAATGTAAATAATAGTTCATACGGAAGTAGATTAAATCATTTTGTAAATATTTTTTTTTGTAAAAAATCTTATCTTTCGAGACCTAAGTTAGTTACAACTTGGGTCCCAAATCCAAATCTTAACAAATCATTTTTGTGTTCATACGCCAGGATCATTCTAGAAAAGCTGTCTATAGATTCTCGCACGTTGATAGTGGATGCTCAAGGCATATGACCAGATTTAAGGACCTGCTTACTAATTATCACAGAGTAAATGGAGGATATATTGCATTTGCTAAAGACAAGAAGGGTGGAAAGATGATTGGTCAGGGAGAAGTCTCAAATGGTTCCTTGACTATAGAGAAAGTGAACTATATCGTAGCGCTGGCTTTTAATCTGTTGAGTGTATCATAAATCTATAATAAAGACATTCCAGTGCTGTTTATGTCAAATGAATGCTTGTTCCTGAGACCAGAGTTCACTATTGCTAAGGATTTAGTGATCACACGTGCTCCAAGGAAGAATGATACCTATCTTCTATATATGGGATCAACAAAATCTACCTCCACTGCGACATGTCTCTTGTCAAAAGCTGTTGGTACATTGATGATCGAAAACAGTGCTAATAATGATAAATGATAACCAAATACCACTGAAACAACAATCTAAAAAATAATCTATAAAAGAGTTTCAAAATAGAACCATATTACCCAAAGAACAATCAAACAAACAAGGCTCAATGATAAGAAATGATGATTCCATCCCAAATACACAATAAGAATAGTATCACAAAGGTATATTCTCGAATTGGGGTTGTGAAAAACCTGCAACAACAGATTACAAAGTTTCAAATATATAGTAACTATAGTTTTGCTAACAGTTTCGCCGGGTAGCGAACCTGTCCTGACCAATGCCTTAGATTCACCCAGCTGCGAAACATAGTTTCGCCGGGTGACCTAAGTCAGCTGACTACGAGCGAAACTATAGTTTCGCTCGTACTTTCATTGGGTCAGTGGAAACTACTACATAACCAAACTAATTACTATTAACATTCAATAAACAAACTAACATTAATCCTATTACAAATAAAGCAAAATAAACAAACTAACTAAGGTGAGTCCAACCTATACTTGATGTTCATTACTCCCCCTAGGTTGGACCTCACCGGCTTCACCTTGATTTTCCTTTTAAGCTCTAGCCTGGTCTCCCCCTTGACCTTCGTCTTCTTTGACCTTCTTGGATGCTTCCTGATCAGCTCCAGCCTCTTTCACTGCATCTTCTACATCTTTGGCAGTCTTTTCTTCAGCATGTGCACTGGCTTGAAGTAATTGCTTAGTCAAATCCTACACATCCATTCTCGTCTCGTCAACTTGAATCAATTTCTTTGAAAGCTCCTTGACTTCTGCTCTCACTCCCTGAGCTCTGTTACGCACTCTCATAAATAGATTGGCTTCTGTCCTTGTTTCAGCTCCAGCACTGGCTTTAATATGATTCTCACATAGAATCTTAAGATCGTGATCTCCAAACAAAAACACCTTCAAACAAAAACACCTCCATTGGATCAAATAGTCTGATCTCTTAATCCTTATTGTCATAAAACCATTTGATGAAATCTTTTAGCATCGGGGGAAGTGGATTGGGCACACGTACTCTGTTAATAGTTTTTGTTGGCTTTAATTTAAACACAATCTTGCCTTTGCCTGTGGCCCAATCCAAGTCCTTCTTGGACCTTTTTCTCTCAGGCTTCATGTAACCAAAGGCTTTAAAATTGTCATTTAGCCCCATATTTATCTCTTTCTCTAACATCATAGCCCTCTCACTATCATCAGCGTCATCAAAGGAATCTTAGCCAACCTCCTCAAATCCCACCTAAGCAAGGTCTTAAATGCCTTTCTCTTGTTCAGATAATAAATCTTTCCACCCTCCTCTTAATCATGAACAGTTTGAGCTCAACATTATATTTATAGATTATGATCTTCTTATCAGCATCCTTTTTGCTAGCTTGTTGAATGTTTTAAAACAGGGGAGTTATTGAAGATCATGTATAGGTTGGACTCACCTTAGATTAGATTATGTTTATATTGCTTTGTAATAGGTTTAATGTTAGTTTACTTTTGTATGTTGATTAGTTTATGTAATTTTGAAGTCTAGCGAAACTATAAGCGAAACTGTAGTTTCGCTCATAGTCAGCTGTTTAGTTCGCTTGGCGAAACTGTTGTTTCAGCCGGGTGAAACTATAGTTTCGGCTGAACAGTTTCGCTCACACGAAACTGTCTGTGAAACTAGG
Organism: Flaveria floridana; assembly: GCA_018326465.1. Taxonomy (NCBI): domain Eukaryota; kingdom Viridiplantae; phylum Streptophyta; class Magnoliopsida; order Asterales; family Asteraceae; genus Flaveria; species Flaveria floridana. Next base: position 2,975 of record BJCO01722106.1, on the reverse strand, counting down.
ACTGTTATATATAGATTTGATCTTGCTCATTGTTGAGCGTTCTTGCAAAAACCCTAATCGTGTATTTTTGTTGCAAGAGGCATTTGTAAGCTGTTATTCACTGAAATATATTGAGCTTTCAACTTTTGATTGTATTGGATCATTACTTGCTTATATTTGAATACATTTTCCTTGTTCTTAGTCATATCCATCTTTGTGTTTGTTATTAATTCTTATATTGAATGATTCAAACCATTATTTGTACTGAAAATCGATCAAATGTGTAACACCTCTGAAATATGCCTAATTGGAAACCTCGAAATATTATAAAACTCAATAAAGGTCCGAATTAAGCTGGGCTTATGAAAGAAATCTTGGAAAACGAACCTAGCCTTTTTGGGCCCAATAAGCCCAATGAGGGCCCGAACTTATAAACAAGGCCCATTTAAGGCCCAAATGCACGTTACAAACTAATTAAATGAGAAACCATGAAACAATGAATTTTTAGGTGATTTGAAATAACTATGGAAAGATCCAAACTAAAAACAGATTCAGAACACATACCGGGTAAAATCCGGTACTTTTACGCGTACTAACGTCTAAGTTCCATCAGAATTTCCTTATATTGGCTTGTTATCCTACCAATATCATTGTTAATCACAACAAATATCATAAATAATGCTTTCTAAAAGATTCTACATCAAACGTGCATAATCAACTGAGATACGTGGGTGAAACTCGAATACTGGTTTTCACCGGCATTTAACTGACATCTGATACGTCAACCGAACCCCGTAACATCGTAAAGATTCATCTAATCATTATATTTATCATAACATTACAACTTAGAGAGTGAGACGTTTGTCCGGAATAAATGAGTTCCGAAACGCAACCATCACGTGCATCGATCTGGAATTAGGTCACGACCCGAGAATTGGACAGATAAGGTTGTAACGCGACTGGCATGGGTTGTTAATGCGCAAAATATCATTTTACTACTTAATTGCATATATTTTGATACCAAAATGATAATATTAAAGCTCATTCGATAAAAACACGTAAAATCGTTAAACATGTTAAATACGCGTTAATTTACAACCCCATTTAATTATTCGGTATGTTTTTAATATGATAAAACTTATAATGTTAAAATATTTATTAGATTTAATAATTAGAACTGATATGAAATGAAATTTAAAAGTTACAAGAGACGGTTTCAGACGCGACGCGAACTAACCCGTCAACGAACCCATTCCTTTAACCCTACTATATAAACCAACTTTTCTCTTTTTTAGGGTTTTAGAAAACAATTTGAGACCGGCGGCGGTATCCGGCGAGTGGTGGCGAGTGCCACACCAAAACGGACTCCTCTCTTCTCCCCGATCATGATGGTGGTTTTGGTTTCCCTAAAACGCAACAAGGCGATGTGAATCGAAGATAGAAGTGATGGTTGCAGGTTGGTTTCGGAGATGGTGGTGATGATGGTCCACTACTGTCGCGTCGAAGGAGGTCGACGATTGTGGATGTGTGCTAGCTGGTGGTGGTATTTCCATCCCGAAAGATGCGATATGGCGCCCAGGGGTTGTCAGTGGTGGTCGTGGTCATTGTCGATCATGGGTATGGTCACGATGTCAATGGTATGGTGCAGGTCGTGGTCGATGGATCTGTGGTACGAGGTCGCGGGGTGATTTTGGTGGCTGCCGGCGGTGAGGACGCCCACCAGGCGCCGAGCAGCAACAGCGGTGGTTTGTGGTGATTTGTTGGTGTAGGGCCGCAAATAGGGTTCTGTTGGTGATTGTGGTTGCGATGGTTCTTGGCTGTGATTGTGGCTGTGATGATTATTGGCTGTGATGATTATTGGCTGTGATTGTGGATGTGATGGTTCTTGGTCATGGTGATGGTCCGGTTTGGTGGCAATCGGTGGTGGATGTAAATGGTAGTTGAGTGGTAGTGGCGGTGATGTAGAGATGGATGTGATTATGGTTGTTGGTTTGGATTATCAAGTTTGGGTGGCTAGTTTGGCTATCGTGATGATAGCCTAAAGCCGTGTAGATTGATTGTGGAAATCGGGGTTGTGTCGGTGTTTTAGTGTTGGTATGGTGAATTTAGGATTTATTAGGGAAGATGTGGTGAACCGGATTCTTGGTCAAAGCAAGTCAAGGCTGGTCAAACTGGTCAATGGGCAGTCAACACGTTGCGGGTCAGAACAAGCGAGTTCTAGGACGCGATATGGAAACGTTAGGTATAACCGTGCGCTAAACATTCTTACACGTATAAATATGGAGATTATATATTAACTTGTGTGTGTTGAGCTACAAATATATTTAAAATGTTAACTAGTTTATAAAGCATCAAGAATGAATATGTAATTTGAAACGACGTGACCATCGCATAATGAAAAACAAGTTGGTAATGTTATCATATATATATAAGATATTAGTCTACATATAAGAAATTGATTGATCCAACATCTTCAAAATCTTTACAAGACTCCGTGAAGTAAAATTCTTACAAGTACAATCGTACATATATATATGAATATTTAGGATAACCGGCATCTACACTTCTCATTTAAGGTAAAACACCTAAAATGCGATAATGATCCATCATCTTGTTGTTATTAATAGTCAGTCATCTCATTGTAATTGAAAAAATATTATTTGTAACACCCTTTTTTTATTAAAAATATCGACAACTATTATGAATAATTGGATTACTTTAGCGTCAATCAAGTTAACAGATATGATATAAACGTGAACATTATAACCATCGCTTGAAACATTATATATTACTTACATCGTCAATGCAAGTTACCTATAAAGATTTGGAATCCATGATATAAATTGATTATTTCTACATTCTTCATGCTAAGACTCAATTCTTGATTAAAGGCATAAATTAACCTAATGTACATGAGTTAATTCATGACAAATAATAAATACATAAGAAGCTAAGATACAATAAGGATACTAATCACCAACATTAATTTAACTAAA
>BJCO01722104.1:0-11204 GCA_018326465.1 Flaveria floridana | reverse complement strand
AAAATGCAGAAAATAAAATACTTAAACTAAAGTTATGGAGGGAACAGTTATGGTCTGGTATTCACTATCTCCTGAGTTCGTGGGTCACTACCCCTCACCTCCACACTTCAAAGTTTTCCCTCCATCCAATTTCCCTCCATGTAGCAGAAGATGGGTCTGCCCAGATCCGTGCCCAGACCTGTTATGACCCGTTTCCATTCTTGGGTTCTTATCAATGCAGCCTGCCCAAAGAACCGACTTGTCCCCAAGTCGGGTAACAGAAAATGGAGCCCCTGGACCGGTGGTGTGCAACTCAAAGGGTTCATTCGTGAGGAGCTGAAAGGTAGCTGCTTGTTGGTCATCTAACGGTAATCCTTGCAACTTGTACTCCTTGTCATCAATGGTAAATGCGAGGGACATGTGCTGCCAGTTTGCTTGGACGGTATTGAGTGTTGCGAGCCACTTGATACCTAATACCACATCAGCCCCTCCTAAAGCAAAAGGATATAAATCTTGAATCACCTGGAGGTCACCGAGTTGAAGTTGAACATTTCTACAAACACGATTGCATCGAATAACATCGCCATTCCCTATCTGAACCCCGAATGGAGTAATAAATTGTGCGGTTATCTTTAAGTCATTCACCAACTTATCTGAGATGAAATTGTGTGTCGACCCACTGTCAATCAGTACTAGAACCTCTGCTAATTCAAGTATTCCTTTTAACTTCATGGTGGTTGTTGACTGACCAAAAAGCGCATGGAGGCTGATTTCGGCTAAATCTTCAGGCCCATCTTCCTTGTGTTGTTCCTCCATATCAGCAGTGAGTTCGATCAGTTTAAAGGCCCCTGTTTGGCACTTGTGGCCCGGTCTGTACTTGTCACCGCACCTAAAACATTCGCCCCGCAACAGCTGATTCTGTTTTTCTGTTTCTGAAATGCGTGCAGGAGGTTTGCTGGTAGTTACAGCCTCGGTTAGAAGGGTGCTTGCAGGCTCGTTTTTTGCAGAAACAGGCTTGGAATTAGTAGATGCAGATAGGCCCTTCCCGGTCCGGGTTATGCAAAGCTTCGATTCAAATTCAAGGGCGATGCTCATAGCTTTATACACGGTTCTGGGCTTGTGAATCCGCACATCAGCTTTCAAGTCGTCTTTGAGGCCATTTAGAAATACTCCTAATAGGCAGTGTTCGGGCCAGTTCGCGACTCGCGACGAACGTTTTGCAAATTCTTGGCGGTACTCCTGCACGGTACCAGTTTGCCGGATGCTACATAAGTGTTCATCCGGATTTTGAAACTCAGCAGGTCCAAAATTCTTTTGTAAGGCTCGGACTAACTCCTCCCAGTAGCAAATATCCTAATCAGAGGACAACCAGGAGTAGAGATCCAGCGCGTCCCCCTCCAAATGCATTGAAGCCACGTCCACTTTCTCCTCATCCGGTATGTTATAATAGCGGAAGTACTTCTCTACTTTAAGTATCCACCCTCGCGGATCACCATCGCTAAAAACAGGAAAGGACGTCTTGTTTTTGGGGCGGTGAGATCGGCTGTTGTTCCAGGAAGTCTCCCCATCATCCATTCTGCCAGGACAGCCACTCCCTTTGTCTCTGGACATCGCACGAGTCTTGAGGGCTGCAACATCTGCTTGCAAAGATTCCATGGACTCCAGTTTGGAAGCTATAACTGCTAGTTGGGCTGCAATCACATCAGGGGTTGAAGAAGAAGAACCTTCTGGGTTGCTGCGAGATGAAGGTGCCATGTTGATGTTTTCCCGGCAATGGAACCAAATGATAAGAACCAAGAATCGATAAAACAGTCAGCTTGATTAATAGAACTAAAGGCCCTATTCGAGATGGGCAAAGTCTCCAAATACAAAGAAATCAACAATTTTGATAATCTAGACTGAAACTACAAAAATGCAGAAAATAAAATAAACAAACAAACAAACAAACATACCCAGTGTATCCCGCTGAAGAGCAGGGTCTGGGAGGGGTATGTGGTGAGAACAGTTATGGTCTGGTACTCATTATCTCCTGAGTTCGTGGGTCACTACCCCTCACCTCCACACTTCAAAGTTTTCCCTCCATCCAATTTCCCTCCATGTAGCAGCAGATGGGTCTGCCCAGATCCGTGCCCAGACCCGTTATGACCCGTTTCCATTCTTGGGTTCTTATCAGGGAGAGAGTGAGAGATCATCAAATAAAAATGCTAGGTACCCTAATGTCCTAATATATAATGCTTCTTCAAAGTTAACAGTTCTACTTTTTCCTACTAATAATCAAGCATAAGTGCATAACTAATACATGTGCTTGAGCATGGTTCGGGTTATCAAAAAAAACAATGTCATGTTTCAAGTACACATAGATTACTAACATATAGTATTGAATTGTCTACGATCAAAATATTTCCCATGGATCTTACTAAGTTACTAACATATTGGACTCGTGCCTAAGCCGCCAATGTATTTGCAAATCAACTTTGCATGGCATAAGTATAACTAATTGTACCATATGATTCCACAACTTAGATCACATATTTCTTAGTTCTTACATTATTTGTGTTTTCAACAGATATAGAATAAAGAGGCAAAGAAAGATGGCAAGCTGAGGTGGAGAAAAGTTAGGATCCACTCGGTCTCTATAGTTGTAACCATAGTTTGCGAGGGTCCGAAGAAGAAAGTCGTAGCTTATGTGTTTCTGAAATCTGGATTGGCTTCGTCTTCCGAAGGGACCCTGCCCACGCACCGAAAGCAAATGCCAGTGGTGTTACGGCCTAAGCTATCTAGGCAAGAGTATAGTTATACCAATGTAGCCATATATCTTGAAAATTTGTTGTTATTTGCTGAAGTTTACAACAGATGATCAACAAAACAAGCCAAGATTCTCTCAACAAACATGAGTACATTTTGGTTTGTATAACGATATACCACAAGTATCCTTGCTTTTTGTATACAAAATAATTTTAGAATAATTGATGTGAATGTAAGATTGAAATGGATTCATGCAAGGCCACACCGACAACTGACACTTCTCCTCACAGCAGTAGTAATTCGCCAATCTCTTGAGCAAGTAAATGAAAACCAAAAGCCTCACCACTTGGCCATGTTTGTTTTTGTTGGGTTTACTTAATAGTTATACCCAAAGAAAAACAAGTGTAACCATTGTTGCAACTTAGGAGGCGTGGACTGCTGTGGAGTATAAATTTCTATAAGAGTATGCACATTTCTAGAACCTCGAACCCAATAGTTAAAGGGGCAAAATCCCCAAGACTTTGAAGGGTCCTAAGAAAGTGTCGCCCTTGGCGAGGGTCCAAGGTTAGAGCCCTTACTGTAGGTCCAAAGAAGCAACACCTGATGGGCGAAATGCAAGAAAAATTTTATTTTAACATGTTAGTTGTACACTGCAAATTGCTTTAGATTAGCGTGATCATTGAAAAGTTGCTTGAAACTAATTATTAAGTGGGAAGTGTGATAATCAACAACAACTTGACTTTCTATAGCAACTGAAGCATCATTACTAACTAAGCATCAACAGCAAGGTGATCAGTAGCAACTTAGTTGCTACTAAGCAACAAGGTGATCTGTAACAACTTAGTTGCTACTGAGCAGCAAGGTGATCAGAGGCAACTAAGTTGCGACCAAGCAACTAAGTTATTACTGATAGTGTTACTACTGATGGGTACCACTGATATGTCAAGTTGGAGACGTCATAACCGCCAATTAGCACTCTTGTTATTGTTATTTTCTCTGTGAATTATCCAATTAATTCAAAAAGATAACCAAGCCAATACAAATTGCAACACCTACAGTATCTGACCAAAGCATCAACAACACATTTACCATCCAACACCCTCGACGTCACCTCCTTGAAGTATGAATTACGAATATACTTCAATCCCATCTCCAAGTTACGTACAATTTCACTTGTTTACTGTTATATCTTACAATACCAACACCAGACGATCGAAACACCAAGCATAAAATGATTATACCAAACAAAGACATGCATGAAGCTAGAGACAAAAAGAAGAATGTGTAAGCAAGCAAACATATTCATACCAAATTTGATGGTCTCCGCCGCTTGTCCATGCGTCGGTACAAATCGGACAATAGAGGCCATCGATCTCAAAACCCTTAAACTCGTCATCCCCATCTACATTACCGAACTTCCACTTAGCCGAATTCGTAACATCCGATTCAGGTACCAGATGCGAAACCCTAGGTGACGTCTCTACCGACGGAATCAACTCCTCCTCGTAATCATCATCGTTATCATCATCTTCGTCGTCTTCACTTTCTTCTTCTTCGTCTTGGAATTCTTCTTCATTCTGGTCTTCAAGCTCAATCACTTGGACATCCTCCATCGTCTCTACGCAATCACTATCAATAGTGGTTATTAATTAGCCTGTAAACACTGCAACACACACCCTCTTTCTTCAATTTCTGTCGGTGAATTCGCCTGTTTAGTTGAAAAATGAAAACGGTTCTCCGAGTGCGAAAAATCTTCCAAGTGAAAACGAAAACTCGTAAATGGAGGGAATTTGGAAACCTAAACAAATGAAATGGGGGGAAATCATTTTCTACTTTTATATATATTTTTTTTCCGTTTAAACATAAAAATGGGGAAATCATTTTTTCCGTTTAAACATATAATGGGGAAATCATTTTTTCCGTTTATATATATTGAAACAAGAACCAACTAACACCAGTGGTGTTCCCATTATACGTAAATATTGAAAGATATAAAAGTTTAAATCTCACTCTCAGTATAATATTCAGAGTTAGAGCTAAGATATTTTTTTAACAATAGGTTTCTTTTTGAAGGAGTTGTGGGTATCGTCCCGGCTAAAAAACAAATAGATGGGTCCGATTAAGATAACATTTATTATCCAAAACAGAGTCGCACATATTTCGTTAAAAAAATTTAGTAGTTGCGTTCACAATCGAATATCCAAAATTCAAACATCTGAATTTTAGATATCCAAACATTTAGGATAGTGAATTTCACTATCTGAATTCATATTTGAAATTTCGAATATCCGAAATTTCGAAATCGGATATTTGAACGGATATCCTAATTCTAAAAAAAATATGTATTATTTAATAATTTTATAAAGAATTAATAATATTTTATTAAAAAGATTTCGGATATCCAAAGGTTTTATAAAAATATCCGAAATATTTGAAAATATCTATAATTTCTAATTAATATTTATTATTTAATAACTTTTAGAAAAATATCTTGGATAATTTGAATATCCGAATATCCAAAAATCCTCGAAATAACTATCCGAATCCGAAATTTTGAATATTTCAAATTCGGATATTTTTAAACTCCCTAACTAATAGCCACAAACACATAAAAGAGTAGGGATGGTAATCAAACCTGAACTCTATGGGAATACCCAAAACCCGAGATATTTAGGATGGGTGTGGGGTCGAATAAGCAGGTATGGGATACATCTTTATTTTTCTTGTCGGTGTGAGACGGGTATGGGATTGCATTGTATACCCGTTTACCCAACCCGATTACCCGATTAAGCATACTCGTTTACCCGATTATATACAAGAAAGTATTTTATTTTTAATTTATTTTGCTTAATAATTATATTATATATAATTTAGAAAAGGATTCAAATACAAAGTCTTCTAAAACTAAAAAGTGTAATAAGTAATCTCAACCATCCATTTCATTAATCAATGGTTGAGATCAAAACTGCAGTGAAAAATTTGTTAGAGGGGTAGTTTAGAAATAGCCACTTTTGTAGATTTTTTGCAAGTTCTCCAATTTTTTGAAACGTTTATAACTTTTATGTACGTAATTACTTTTTATAAAAATTACAACAAAAAACAAGTGTTTTTTATCTTTAAAACGAGCACGGTATTGTTATATAAAAATATTAAAAAAATTACGCTATTAAGCTTATATTTCGTCATTGTGTATTTAGTGCAGTCATTGTGTATTTTTGTTAGTTATTATATTTTTTAATACTATTGTATTTTTCTAAAACGATGAATTTTAAAAAATATATTGATTAAATAACATTGTTATGGATCTCTAATATGGTTGTGCACTAAATGAGTTGGCCCAATTAAAAACAATGAACCGACCTACGAAAATCGAGACCGGGCCATATAAGGGTTGGTGGTTCTGGTCCGCAGTTCTGGGGTGTGTGTGTGTGTGTTTTTAAATGGTTATGGGTTGGGTTCGGTCCAAACTCGCGGGTATTAAACGTGACTCGGTCCGGCCCATTTAGAGTAAATAGATTTAAAAAATAAGGTTGTGAGCTTGTGGATTCTACATAGGAAAAAAAAGAACGATGTGGGCTTTTGGATTGGAAAAATTTGGATATTAGATTATTAAGACTGCTAAATATTATTTGTTAACTTTAACATCGACATCATCTTTTTATTCTTTCAACAATACCAATCTACGATCATCGTCATTATTCGGTTCTATCATCATCTTCGATCATCATCATTATTTAGGTTGGTTCTAACTTCTATTATAAAATCTTCATGTTTTCTAAAAATTCCCTAAAAGATAACCTCCTCTTTCACCGGTTTAATTTTTTTTTTCACATGACTAAAATTAATAACTAATAAATAATATCAAACAACAAATACTAAGCACCTAGTTCAAGAACAAAGCACTAATTGTCAATTTTATGATATGATAGGATTCTATATAAAAAATGTGTTTTGGGTGGTGAACAAATACAGAATCGGTGTTTGTCTCTCAACACAATATTTTCCTCACGAACTTACTAAGTCTCACTCGTTTGATGATGCAGAATCTCTAACTAACTTGATAATAATATACTAAGTTAATGAACACAATAAATGGTTTTTCAAAATACTAGTATATATTATTTCTCAACTCAGTGTTTACAAGACTCTTCAAAGCATACATAATGAGTTACATTAACAAACTATATATACTACTATCTACATCCGGTTATACTTAAAAAACCAGCTAAAACTTACATCTAAACAAATACTATATTGCTAGAAGTGTATCTAAAATAAAATACTATCCTAGATTAGGTAGTCATGATATGTACATGACTTACCATTTGTTACCTACTAAAGTTGGTAACTGTACTAACTGATAAAAGATGAACAGTGGAATAAAGTATGGTCAACTACATGGCCGTGGGAAAACACCATGCAGTATATCAGACTTGACAGCATGTGTCAGTCAGACCATACTTGTGTCCACTGGCCCATAATTGATTCTTCCGAAGGTAAAATAGCTTCAGAAGAATAAGTTCTTTCGAGGCCAATTATACTTCAAAAGAATCAAATTCTTCCGAATCTTATGCAAGTCTTCAGGACTTCATTCTTCGGAAGACTTTGCCTTGGATCTTATAAATTGAACACTTCGGAAGGAAAACTACTTAGTCTCGGAAGACTTAGTTTTCCTTCAGAAGCTCTTCACACTTTAGGCTTCGGAAGATCTTCAATTTGTCTTTGGAAGAGTTGCTTTTGCTTCAGAAGACTTTTTTCAGTTGTACTCAAAATCTTCTAAGCGAAGTTTTGGTTGCCTCATCTGATCCAACAACAAACTTGCTCAAGAAAGTAATAATCAAGATCTTGTATAAAGGTCTGAATATCGCTACGTTGTTTTCTTCGATACGTTCCTACACAACAAATCTAGTTATGGATTTTCATATTTAAACCTAATTTGTTTGTTAATAAAAGCATGAGAAACTTATCTCACTTCTTCTGAAACATAAAAGATATACATAAATATTAAATAATGTTTTAAGAGTGTTATGTGGAAATAAATTTTATTTTGTTTACTTGTTAATAGATAATGTGGAAGGGAGTTAAAGTTTGTATAAACTAATATAAACACACTATTATGTTCATGTATATTAATATATGCATAGAAAATTATTTAATTTCATCTTAGTGAAAGTGACAATGGTTTAATCTAAGCATGTGAGTTTTTTTGGTTCTAACTTCTATTGACTTTGTTACCAATTTTGTATGTTTCTAATTGGTAGCTTAGTCCATAATTTTTTTTTATCTTACTCTATTTGCAGATCTAAATGGATTCACAACATATATCAAGCGAGGAAGATGAGCAACCCAAGATTGAAAAGCAACAAAGAAAAAGAAAGTATACTTATCATGTTTGGAACCATTTTGAAGAAGTCTTCGTGGATGGAAAAGAAAAGGTAAATGCAACTATTGTGATAGGTTAATATGTGCAGAAAGTTTAACGGACGGCACATCCTAAATAGGTAGACGTCAATGTTGTAAAAGTCGCTAGGCGCTGCCAGGTCGGTCGACTGGGGAGTTACGAGTACTCGTTCTAGGCGGAGAGTACTCGGGGAGTACTCGGAAATAATAATTTATAAAGAAATTAAATTTTAAAAAATTCTACATATATCAAATATCATATGTTCACTAATATCTATAACAATATATGTAAATATTAAAATAAATTTAAAAGATAGATTATCAAATAGTAAAATATTTTAAAAAATTGATATTTATTTTATAATACTAATAGACATTGTAATCATTTAATAGCTTCTTTCAAGATATTAACATAAAAAAGAATAAAAATCCAACAAAAAACGATGAAAAATAGTGAAAATTGATAAAAAATAGTGAAAATCCGAGTTTTCCGAGTCGGGCCGCCTAGCTCCGACTAGGGCCGAGTTGGACGCCTAGCTCTGAGTAGGTCCACGTTGGACCGATTTTGACTGATTCCGAGTTATGAGACCAAGTTAAAAAAAGTCATTTCAGTACATGTCCGAGTTCCGAGTACTCGGCCAAGTTGGCCGAGTTTTACAACATTGGTAGACGTCTTATAAGATGTGAAAAAAATCCTTCTAATCTTAAAGATTAAGAAACATTGATTTTGAATAAAAACAATTTGGGTGAGGGAGGAAAAAGTGGTATTGGTACCTTAAAATCATGGAAGTTTGATCCACAAAAAGGTAGAAAAGCTTTACTTAAGATAATAGTTGTCGATGAACTTCCACTTTCATTTGTTGAACATAAGGGATTTCGAGAATTTATGGAAGCGATCTGTCCCACATTTAATTTTCCCTCGCGTTTTACAATTGCTCGTGACATTAAAGATTATTATTTGGAAGAAAAAAAATTAAAAGCTTATCTCATAAAAAATAAACAAAGGGTCTGTCTGATACATGGATGTCAAATCAACGAATTACATGGTATTAACCGCACACTTTATTGATAAGGATTGGACATATCATAAGAGGATCTTAATTATAGGCCAATTTTAAGTCACACGGGTGATGCTATAGCGAGGGGCTATTGAAGTGTGTTGCACGAATGTGGGATAGAACATGTAATGACAATCACAATGGATAATGCATCATTAAACAATGTTGCCATATCACAGTTGAGGACTAGGTTGTCTAATTTGTTACGTGATGGTATGTATCTTCATGTAAGGTGCTTAGCTCATATCATTAATTTAATTGTCAATGATGGACTAAGAGCACATGATGTAACAATCAACCGTGTGCGCAACGCGGTTAAATATATTAAAGGATCAACCCATATATTTCAAAATTTTAAAGCTTGTGCTATTGAAAAAATATAGACTCCCTAGATTTGTTATTTCTTGATATTTCCACTAGATGGAATAGTACGTGTGAAATGTTAGAAAGAGTTGTTGTGTTTGAGAAAGCTTTTGAGTTATATGATGAGAGGTATAAGAGTTACCAAAATGATTTGGGTGAAATTCCCGATCAAGTTGTATCACACCCTGGCTAAAGCGGAAACACCGAGGCATGATGAAATTGAATCATAACACAAGGATAAAGAGTACTAAAGAAAATTAATTATTAAAATCGAATAGTTGGTTACATCCAATCCTAATAACAAATAAACCAAACAAGTAAATAAGTCTTTATTTTATTCAAAGTCTAACTAGGTCCAACTAAAGCTTATCCTTGAATCTTAACGTGAAAACATGCTAAAATATGTCAAATAAAAAGCTGGTGAGCACATAGGTTTAGAAGTATACATATAGTAGATAACAATGTACAAACCAAAACATAATTTTCCGATACAAGTAAGTAAACTATTATACATGAGTCCACAACCAACCCTAGTGATTGCATGCCCTCTCATATAACCCTTTGACATAAGAGGTCAGACTAATAGTATGCTTGTCTAGTATGCAGTTTCTGAACAACCAGCTCTTTTCAAGTCAAAAAGAATACGTTAACTCAAAGGATGCTCGGTATTGATGGCATGCATCAACCCTAAATAGGCTTGGCAGACCAATAGATCTATTTACATACTCTCGTAGGTTTCGTGAAGTTAATAGTTGTGTAGATTTTAGAAAATAGAGGGACTTTATAGGCAAAAGTATCATAGAATATAACAACATGTATAATCAATTTAGTTTTACTAGTATAAGAAAGTTGTCATTAAGTTTGCGAAAGACTAGTTTGACTGTAGAATTTGAATTCCGACTTTGATATAGAGAGCATGTTTCCACCCCAAAATACAAAAGAAAAAGGGGCTATGAACTCACCTTGAAAGTAGCCAAGAGTTGAAGAGCTTGGTCCAGTGTTCCCCTGGCAGATCAAGGAATGCATCTCTTGTAAGGGAATAGGAAGAGCCATCAATGTAGCTTAGTGTTATGGACTCTTCCTCACAAGAAATGTCACTCAGGGTTATGAAGTTAATGAGCTTTCCTTTGATCTCCTTGAACTACTCTAAGGTCAGAGGCTTAGATGGTTTAGAGAATGGCTTGGGTAATGGTTGGGTTTTTGGTTGTGTTTTGGGTTTTAGGATGAGTAGTGGTGGTGGTTGTTGAGAGGCAATAGGTGAGGATAGGGTTAAAGCTGATGGTGTAGGTTCAGGAGTGTAAGGTTCAGTAGTTGGTTCAGTTTTGATAGAGAAAGTGTGACACCCCGTAATTTCAGGTTAACACTATTCAAACCGTTGTCGTTATCATTGTCACATACTTGTTATGTAACACCCGTAAATTCTTTTAAAGAAGTAAAAGAATAAAATAGAAAGAGAAGGGAAGAAAACTGAAGTCAACTAAAGTTAAAGGGTAAAAAGTGCCAAAAGGACAAAAGAAAATAAAAGTTGGTGGATAAAGAGGTATGGCCGCCCATTTTGGCCTGCCAAACACCCTCATTCGTCTTTTTAGAAAGAGAAACAGCAGAGGCTTCGGTTTCTAGAGAGAGAAAGAAGAAGAAATCTAATTCAAGGTAAGAATT
>BJCO01722103.1:0-10751 GCA_018326465.1 Flaveria floridana | reverse complement strand
ATATAGAAAGCCTCAAAGGGCAGTTAAACTATGGATTCATATTTGACTTGTTGAAGATGGAAAAAAGCAAATTAGAAAATACGGTTACCTTGTTTAATCATATTTAAAAAAAAGTTATCTTCTTTTTCTAACTTCAATGTTTGACATATATGCATATTCTACTATAGTTACAGCATAGTTATGGTACTTGTATGCCAGTTCCCCTATATAATGGACGTTTATCTTACTTTGTACTGTGACTACCTGGCTTTATAAGATGTTGTCACGTTTGCAATATCTAGAAGACTACGCTCAAGTATTTAACATACCATGTATCTCAGTAAGGTTTGAAATGAAACTACTTCTACATGCTGTTAACTACTGTACTTTAAAGACCATCAAATCTTAGGTGCTTGTTGACCATGTTATTATGAAGAAAATGATGAAGTCATGAAACTTAATTTGCTCAAAACACTGCTGTAGATTCTGAAAAATGATTAAGATTTATAGCATGTTAGTGCTGTTACTATACATTCGAAGACCATCAAATCTTAGGTGCATATTGACCATGTTTTAATGGAGAAAATAATGAAACTTACTAAATTGGCTCAAACCACTGCTTTAGATTCTGAAAAATGATCAACATTTAACCTGTTACTGCACATTTAAAGACCATCAAATCTTAGGTGCATGTTGAATTGTTGACCATGTTATTATGGAGAAAATGATGAAACTTACTAAATTTGCTAAAACCACTGCTTTGGAAAATGATTAAGATTTATAACCTATTAGTGGCCTATATTGCTTTTTTTTCCGGATGATGGAGGGTTGATTAAAATATTGATTGTATGATTTAGCCTAAAGCAATCATCTTCTAAAATAGAGAAAAAGTAGGTAATACCATTTTGATTTTATGATTTAGCCTAAAGCAATCATCTTCTAAAATAGATTCTGAAAAATGATCAAGATTTAACCTGTTACTGCACATTTAAAGACCATCAAATCTTAGGTGCATGTTGAATTGTTGACCATGTTATTATGGAGAAATGATGAAACTTACTAAATTTGCTAAAACCACTGCTTTGGAAAAATGATTTAAGATTTATAACCTATTAGTGGCCTATATTGTTTTTTTTTTCTTCCTTCTCAGATGATGGAGGGTTGATTAAATATTGATTTTATGATTTAATCAGTATTGATTTTATGATTTAGCCTAAAGCAATCATCTTCTAAAATAGAGAAAAAGTAGGTAAGAAAACTAGAGCAGTAGAGCCTGAGTTATATTTTTTATAACAATTTTATCACTGAATTTATTTTGAGCACCCAACTTTATTTATATCACTCTTGCTAGTTCCATGATAAGTGTCCTACAAGTATTTACTGAAAAGTAGTACCTTCAACTTTCGGTAATGAGCTTTATTCTCATTGTAAGCGCCATAACTTTTCTTGCTTGTGCATTTTGTGTGGCTTTTGTGGAAGATTTAGACCTGAGAGTTGTTGATTTTTTAAAAGAAGTTAAATTGTCAATTGAATTTGAGATGCAGGGTGCAGGTTGGTTGTTTATCCTATAAAATCTAGGAATTGCTTTTAAAAACAGAAGTGAAATTGTCAATTGGAATTTGAGATGTAGCATAATTAATTGTTGAAGTCGAATCATGATGTCTATGTAAATGTGAAACCAAACAAGAAGTTGTCATGATGATTGTGAAACTTGCTTTTTGAGGTATGAACTTACACACATACATTCAAATAAGTTGTTGTGTGTGCTTATTTTGTTATTTCATGACCACCTGTCTAATGTTGTAGCATATAATAATATCTATTTGATGCTTAAGTATTAATATTTTCACTTATCCATAGTGTTGACAAACTGAATTATAATTTATTTTTCGGTTTGATGTTATTTAGGCAATACCTCCTGTTACTCGGATGGCATTAGGAAGAAACACATGGGTTACTGTTCTATGCAGAAAGCTAAGAGATTGGTGGCATTGGGTACATTATATTATCAGCTTTTGGACAGCATTAAAACTGTAACTTTTCTATGGTGTATGACTGAGTTTACTTTTGAAACCTTTTATGCAGGTTGCAGAGGGGGAATTACCTATTTTTGCATCACATGGGTAAGTTATGGTACATTTTATTATCTTTATATCTATTATTCATTTCATTTATAATTTTACGGTTTTCTTCAGGGCGGAGATTGAAACATATAATACACTTGATCCTAGTGTTCGTGTGATCATATTGAAAGCCTTGTGTGATATTCGTGTTGAGGTACCTTTTCTTCTGAATGTTGCATGAGTTTTATCTTTTTTTCTCTAATGGTGTATTAAGTATTATTATTCTAGCAAATCACTAAATATATGAATCAACTTTTGCAGCAAGAAGATATTAGAAGCTACATAGATGACTCTATAAAAAATGGCGTTCCTCTTTCAGCATTTCGTAAAGAACGTACAGGTGGCGATTCTCATGGAGTATATTACTGGTACTGCATCAATCTTTTTCGTTGATTTTTTAATAATTATTATAATAATCCATGTCTCTTTTGCTTGACTAAATCATCAGAGGAGGTGGAAATCCTATCCCTTTTATTTGAAAATATGCTGATTTAGTTTATATTTCATCTATAACTTGTCAAATGGGTTAATACTTATGTGTAAAATAAATAATGAAACAGGTTGAAAGCAACCTAAAGTGTTAGTCAATGCTTTTAATCCTTTACATTAGATTGATTTATTCAAACATATTAGCATTTATATTTAGTAGTGTAGTTCATTAGTTTATTACAACCATGTTTTTAATCTTCTATTTGTTTCTGCGAAGGTACGAGGATGATCCTATCATTGGGCAGAGATTATATCGTGAAATTAGGATAGTAGAGGTTAAAAAAGGGAAGGGGAAAAACGTGCATTCCGTTCCATCTTACCAGTGGGAAACAGTTGCTACTAATTTAGATGAATTTGTAGATGTTTCAGTAAGTTCTCCAACTGATTCTTCTGTTTCTTTTTTTCTTGAAATTCCTCTTTTTCCCTTTTACCCGAAGAAATTGCTGGTGATGAAATGTATCTATTGATAATCCCTTGATATTAAGAACCACAGCTTTTATCTTTAGTTCCCTTTTTTAAGTTTTTTAATCTTGTTTTGATAGGAAAAACTATCTTCCAGCAAAAACCGAACGGAGGCTTCACTTGGGAAGAAATTGAAAAATGACATGCTACCCGAGATTGAGAAGGTCCACAAGGTGATGAAGATTCTTGTATCTATCTCCATTTTTGAACGACTTTCTATTTTGGCTTAATACTTTTACTTAAATTAATCGTGCTTGAAAAACAATCTTTCTAAATGTAGCAATAAGTAAATAGGTTGATTTGATTTGCGTATTCTATAATGGATTGATTAAAAAATTAGCTTTAAGGCGAACATGTCAAATAAGTTGAATGCGTTGAAAGTCCCGCAAAGTCTATTTTTATGCATGAAACCTTCTAAATAATTTTATTTTAATATGTAAATTATTTTTGTAAAAGTATTATTTTTTTAATCATAGTTAATGCTATTTTATTATATATTAATTTTATTATTCTTTGCTGATGAAGAGGAGAGAGAAGCTGCTCAAGAAGCAGCATCGACAAGCTCTTCTTCTTGATGGCATGATGGTCGATGCACTTGGTCCTGGGCGCTCCTTGCGTGGCAGAAAACCGGTCTCCTACACATTTGGTAAGATTAATTACTGGACTTGGTTCTTTATCTACTTCCTGTTACCTGTAAGCTCATTACTCATCTTTTATTTTAGTTCTATCCAAATTTACTATTTTGGTGCCAATAACAATTACCACTCCTTAAAGCATTTTTAGTTTATTCGAAGTGTTAGATGATCAGTCAAATATAAATTTTTCTCTAACTCTATCGAACCATTGGATGATGAATTTGCAGATGATTATGACCGATCAATCAATGAGGCTATCAAGATAACCAAGTACTTAAATTTCTTATTTTCTATTTTTTCTTATATCGCCAGTGTTTGGCATTTTCTTGACCTTTTTTGTTACAGGACCCAACCACCTCAAGAACCTAGTGTGAGAAGAGAAGGCTTAAGGCATCATCATCATGATGCATCTACAAATGGTACATTGGGTGGTGGCCCATCACAAAATTCTCATCAACCCTCTCCAAGTCCATCATCACCTGATTCACTTACTTTTAATGAAACTGATGAGGACCATGCATCTGAACCATTGGATCGAAGGTGCCCCTTATTTCCTTTACAAGTTTGGTTCATTAGATAAGAGGTTGCAGTTTTTTACTGAACATGTGTTGATTTGGCCTCAAAAGGGTTAAAGTTGAACAGGTCAAAAGTTACTGAAGTATAAATTAATGTGTACTTAGGACCTCTTAAATCATGCTATTCAAAATAATTTGATAAGAGTTTTTATAACATAGTTTTGCAATCATATACAATGCCTGGTATGAGTCAAGGCAACCTGACCTATTTTGCCATGTCTAATGGGTATATAATTTATGATGAATTAACTTGTATTCTGCATATGTATAGCAACAGGAAGAGACAGAGGCCTCAAAGGTATTCAGCACTTGAGTTTGTAGAAGCAGTTTCAGATAATGATGCTGACATGAATAGTGATGACGATATTGTTGGTGAAGCCGTATACGATGAAGAATATTTAAAACAACGAAAAGGAAGGAGAAAGATGTCTAGTAGCTCTGAAGATAATGATGAAGAAGATGAATATCATTTGGAAGAAGAACATGGTGAAGATGAATATGAAGAAGATGGAGACGATTCAATGAGTGCAAGTGAAGACAGTGATCTGCCACAAAGATTTAAGAAATTACCTGCCCGATCAAGGCGGGGTAAAAAACTGAGGTCAGTTGGTGATCTCCAGTCAGGTCTAAGACGCAGTGAACGGGCTACTCGTCACCGTATTGATTACAGGCAGTATGAGTTTTCAGAGTCTGAACCTGAGTTGACTAATAAGGCCAAGTCAAATGGTTCAGATAAAAACTCAGAAGCAAGTGATTCTCCGGGGTTTTCACTGGGAAGTGATGGCGCTGATGATAAAAATGATTACGTTGATGATGACCATAATGACAATGTTGATGATGATGATGATAAGGTGAAGGTTGATGGATCAACCAATATAGAAGAAAAACCGAAAACAGAAAAGGAAGAACAGAGTGAGCCTGAACCAGATCCGCACATAAATCTTGATGACGGGGTCGAGGGTGGTGCTGAAAAGAGACGATTTCTTGATCTAAATGAGATGGCACCAGGTTCAGACGGTCCTACAATGAAAGATGAAGATACAGATGATGTGAAGTGAGCCATTATTATGTAATGTTGAGGCTAGTTGTGTATGATATATATGAATATATTTTTTTAGTTTTCATTTCATATCCCAGGACGAAGGAAAATATTAAGAGTATGCTTCGTTGGTGAAATTTTATGCAGCCCATCTCCAACGTATGCTGACAAAATACGAACACAAGCCATAGTTCTATTTTATATGCTCATTGATGGAATCTTCTTTCGAGTCGTCTCATATTTTATTTTATTAATGAAATAATAAACAACAACTCGCTTAAGTAATATACCACTTTTTAATGAAATTTAATGTTAATGATAAAATAAGTTTAAAAGTACTATCATATCATATCTGATGTTAATTATGTATAAGTTTTGAAGGTTTAATTACTATATTAATTTCAGACCTACCGACTGGCTTTTCGACGATCTGACGGCTTCAATGGTTTATGAAGACCCATGAATCAAGAAATTCGTTTAGACGCTTGCAAACCCAAGCTTTTGCAAATCTTTTACCCTTGGCTTTGATATAAAGAAGCATTTCTGTTGCATTATAAACTTCTGTGCATGTAAAATGTACATATAAACATACGACAATCGTTCTTTAACTCTTCTAAAGTTGTGGGTGTCAGAAAAAGAGATGTCAACAGTAGGAACGATTGAAGAAGCTACAGTGGTGGGTATTATCTGATGTTGCAGCATTCTATACGACCATGAAGCTGTAACTTATTCCACATGCACAACATTTGTCTTGGAGATTGATAATGTGCTGTGTAGAAATCTTCAATGCACCCAAACTGGCAAAACTTCAAACTGTGCACATACTCCACACCTTTACTCTTGTTGAACTGCTCTACCCACATTCCCATACTCACATCTTCCATCTTGAACAACTGTATTATGAAAACAGCAATTATCAAAAAAACGAAAAGTGTATTTACTAAAGAGATTACATTATCAGTCAAACACATATCTTTTTATTATATAAACAATGCATACAAACCTTCAACTTATGCTTCTCAAACTCAGAAACAATGAACTCTGCAATATCGGCTGATAGAATGTACCCTGGACCATTCGCATAAGGTGGATAGTCTTCCTCCGGCCATTCCTACAAACACAACAAATTATTTGATTTGTAAACGGTATTTTATGAAAACTCATGAATCATGGACATGCTTGAATGCATGACAAAGATGAAAAGAACGATAGTAATACCTCATACATCACAGCCCATTTTCCATATCGCAAGGGCTTATGATAGTAGTTGATATTTCCTAAATACAAACTCTCGCCGTCGCCTATTTTATTTGCTTCACTAAGAGCCACATCAACTCTAATGAATGTGTCATCATCACACTTCATGATATACTTCGCAGAAGCTGCACGAACCTAAGCCACATTATTCACAACCGATATTGAGAAACAAAGACAATCTTTGTTGTGCTAATAACCACTTTTTAAAAGCTAATACTGACCCCATATTCACATATTGCAACAGTTTTTAGAACGAGCAGGTCGTAATTATCCATGTATGGCACAATTACAATATCACCAAAGAAATCTGCTTCTTTCTTTAGTTCAACATTCACTTCCTTTCTTGCATGCTGTTGAGATGTTGCATCGATTTAAATTACATTTACTATAAGAGTCTAAAATCTAAAGGTGGCAAGATGGGAAGGTCAGGTGATGTATGATTTATAACAAAGTAGAGTTGTGACGGGTTATGTGGAGCTACAAACACTTTTTTGTCCAACCTACTATAATAATCTAAGTATATTTGAATAAATGATTTAAATGGCTGTATGCAGTAAAAATAGTGGAGAACTTTCAACCTGTTTTACACATTCTCCCACCAGCTGAATTTTTGATCTGTTTGAGACAGAAAACACCCGTGGACACAGCATACAGTAATGGGTCGAATTTGCCACCTCTACATAAAAGGGATGAGAATCTTTACTTACAAGTGCTACAAAAAAACGAGCAACAGCTTGTGAAGACCTGACAAGATCATACTGCATCCATGACTTTCGGACAGCCATTCGTTCAGCAAAATGGTTTCCTGCTGAAAGAACACCAATAAACATATCGACAGGTGCATCTGGAAGTGGTGGTGTCTTCCATTTGTTCAACATTTCCAAGGTTCTTTGGGGATCAAAACTAGGGTGTGCTGACGGTAATGAACCTGCAAATATGGCATTCACATCAATGTCTCCTTTCAAAGACAAACCCGTGGCATCCTCCAGTGCAAATCCCTAAACGCATCAACCGAACACTAAATGAGTATATTGAATTTTCTGAACATTAATTAAAGGTAGCTAGATGAACGGGTTTAGTAACAGGTTTAGGTCAAAACAGCCTGAGTTGGGTTCACCCAAAAACACTTTTCGTTCATTCTTAGAAGTAACTCATGCGTATATTACAATACAGTATTATTGCAGTAGTCATCTCAATACTCAATACAAGTTGGGATGTTGTATACATTAAAATAGACTTTGAATGACTTTTAACATTTTGACCCGTCCCCTTTTAGTTATACTTTGTAATTGACCAGTTTGAGATGAAAAACCCCAAATCGACCATTTATAAGTAAGCGAGTTGAAATTGTCACTGCTAGAGTACATCTTTATACAAAGATATAATGAATCCAATTGTATGAATGATGAAGGATGAAAAAACTCACAGTTCGATAAGGAAATGAAGTTATGTGTCTACCGTCAACATTGACATGATAACCCTCCAAGCCAGCACTTATAGTAAGCACAAATAGTTTTCCTTCTGCAAAAGGAAAAGGCCAATCATATTTCACCTTTTTTGTTCTGCTAATCATCCTATTCAACCACCAGGCCGTTTTCGATTCTTCAGAGCTGTTATCATCATCACGTATCCATTTCTCACATTTCACCTGACCATCAACTATAAAGAAAGCCACAAGATTAGAAAAGTCAAGGCTGAAAATCTATTTAAAGTATCAAGTTTCAAACTTTACATCCTCCTATTCTCCACGCCTTCAAATATAGAATGTAAGAAAGAAAGGCAGCCTACAATATGCAGTTCCACACTAGTCAGGTTGACCAGGGTGGAGCATGGAGCAATATAACGTTACTGTTATGTGACCTGGAGGTCTGGCTTCGGGTAATGGAAAAAACCATTACATGGTAGGGATGCGTAACAATCAGGCATATAAAGTCTTAATAACTAGTCAAACTAACTGTGTGAGACCATGGAAAACACAAACAAATGAACATTAAACTCAACTGCAATCTATTCAATGGCTAATTACCGTTCAAATAACTGAAATCGAAATGAAATTTGACGTTGACTTTAACAGTTTGACATACCATTTTCTTCATCAAGTCTTGACCTCCATCCTTCACATCTATGAGCAAGCCCCCATTGCATCCTATAACACGTGTTCATTTCAATCACAGGCTTCCCACTCCAATCTCCCTTCAACCTAGGATTAAAATGAAAAATCCTTGGTGGGTCTTCTCCTTCAACTGTTTTCAAACCCTGCAACTCCATCATAAACTGTGAAACCAGCAAGTTCTGACCCGGTTTCAACAACGAAATCTTCGGCTCTTGCTCAAGGTGACCCGGTCTAGGTGTTCCCACAACAGTTACATGTGATCCTAATGTCAACCCACATGGAAGCACAATGATGCTTCCCATTTTGTGAAACAGAGACCCTGATAATGTTATAGAATCAGGGCAAATCTCTCTGGTATGATTACTGATGTTGTTAGAAGGTGACTGAAATTCACTCAATTCAAGTTCTTCCCAAAACTTCTTCCCTATAGAAAATGCCTCCATTGCAGCCTTCCGGATGGGCCCAAATCCCTCTTTTGAAGTAATATTCATGCTGTTGATATCATAATTCAGAGTAGATAAGGTTTTAAACTCTTGGATTTTTCGAATGTTTCTGGAATTGGGGCGAATTGGGGATTGTTTTTGGTGTAATTCTTGATCACTACCAAGAGGGAATAAGAAATTAGAGGTTGAAATCTGGTCATCTTCTTGAGTAAGTGATTTGAATAAGAAGGGGAGTAACAGACTGACGCTGAGCATGTACAAGAAACCCACACCGATTAGAAATTGAATTTGTCTGAGAGAGATGAACCACTCAACTTTAGTTCGTTTCATGTTTGATTTCAAAAGAAGAAGAAGAAGATGATGAAGATGATGAAAGTGAAATGTGATAGTAATGATTAAAAGGAGTGAGAGGTTGTATTTGGAAATTGAGTTGAATCGTGAAAGATGATATCTTGATGGTGTAAATGGACATGCAGAAGAAGGAGATAGAATTTGTGGTTGTGGTGTGTGTTAAAGGTGAAGGTTTAAAGAGAGAGAGAGTTGAGGAGGTGGAAGAAGCTGGCCACCACCGCCGGGAATCAAACAGAAATTGATATTTGGGTAGAAAACTTTAAAGAGGTGACGCATGCAAACACCATTTTTATCTTTACCAAACTTAGCACCCTTTATCTTTCATGTTTCTTCTTCTTCTTCTTCATGGAACCATAATAATAAAATAATAATAATCTTTAACGGCAAATTTACAATCATCTCATCTCAAGTGTTATTTTATTTGGATTTTTTTATTATTTTTTCAACCTAGATCACATTCTCAATTTCCTCAATCCCCTTACAAGAAAATTATAAAGGAGAAGACTATTTTTAATTTTAAGGCTTTGAGTTATATGAACAATCTAATTTTATTATTAAAATATCCTACACCTCTCTATCTCTTTATATCTATATGTATGTATAGAACGAGATAAAAGAGAAAAAGAGTATAATGGGTATACTTGTAATAAACCCTTCATTAAAACTAGAATTTACTATATGTGTGAAACAAAATCAGGCAGGAAAAAATTAATTAATAAGAAACCTAAGAGGTGTCATGTAAAATCTATATTTCTCTTGTATATTATATATAAATTCCTTCGAATAACAACTTTAAAGCAAAATAACAAATAAAATAACACTAAGAAAGTAGATGATATTTTGGATTTAATTGGATTTTCTTCCTCTCAGTGTAAATTTTGAATACTCTTTCTAAATGAAATATAGTGTTTTACTTTTCTTATACATAATGCTTCTTTCAACTCTATTTTAATTTTATTTCTTCATTAATACAGTTTAAGTATTCATAAAGTACAAGTAATTATTAATTTGAAATGCATTCAATTGAGAATGAGAAGTTGAGTTACAAAACTTTTAAATGTTACATATTTTTTCAATATAAATTTGTTAAGAATAAAAGCTGGTAAATGAGTGTCAACTCTCATTCCACTTACAAGTAGGTGGTGTCATTGTGACTGAGGAGAAGAATAGAGTTTGATATTTAAGATGAGAAAGGTTAGTAACTGATAATAGGGTAACATTCGTCGTTAAAAAATTATCAACTAAAAACATTGCACATGTACAACCCCCCCCCCCCCCCCCCCAC
>BJCO01722102.1:0-14112 GCA_018326465.1 Flaveria floridana | reverse complement strand
ATGCTATATGGTAGGAGATGTAGGACACCCGTTTGCTGGGGTGATATTGGTCAGAAGGAGTTAGGGAGCATTGAAGTGATTGAGGCTATGACGGAGAAGCTCGAAAAGATCAAAGGCTTCATGAAGGCAACTAAGGAT
This sequence comes from Flaveria floridana, assembly GCA_018326465.1. Lineage (NCBI taxonomy): Eukaryota > Viridiplantae > Streptophyta > Magnoliopsida > Asterales > Asteraceae > Flaveria > Flaveria floridana. The sequence goes on along the minus strand of BJCO01722102.1, from coordinate 13,974 downwards.
AGACAGAAGTCATATGCCGATAAGAGGCGTAGACCGGTTGAGTTCCAGGTGGGTGATAGGGTTATGTTAAAAGTCTCACCTTGGAAAGGTATCATTCGGTTTAGAAAGCGGGGCAAGTTAAGCCCAAGGTATATAGGGCCTTTCCGAATCATTGCTCGAGTAGGAGAGGTGTCCTATAGGTTGGAACTACCAGATGAGTTAAGTGGAACTCACCCGACATTCCATGTATCTTATCTGCGGAAGTGTTTAGCAGACGAGGATATGATTATACCACTGGAAGACATTGAAGTAGATGAACGGCTCAATTACGTGGAGCAACCCGTGGCGATCATTGATCGTAAGGAGAAGAGGTTAGGGAATAAAGTAGTTCCCCTTGTGCGAGTACAGTGGAAGAACAGGAAGGGATCCGAGTCTACATGGGAGATTGAAGGAGAGATGAGGCAGCATTACCCTTATCTGTTTAAGGAATAACAGGTTTCGGGGACGAAACCTATATAAGGGGGGTGGACTTGTAACACCCGGTTATTTTTAAAGATATAAAGAAAAGAATAAAAGTAAAGGAAAAGAAAGAAAAGCTATGAAACCCAAGTTGAAGGACTAAAAGTGTCCAAAAGGACAAATGGCTTGAAAGTTGGTAAATAAAGTAACATGGCCGCCCATGTTGCTTATTCACATCAAACAATCGGATTTTTAGAGAGAGAAACAACAGAGAATTCTCGAAGGTTGTAGAAGAAGAAGGAAAGTTCGAAGTTTTTGGTAAGAATACTCAGAGTTACGATGTTTTAGATGTTTCTAGTCTCGGTAATGTGCCTATAAATGTGATTTTGTGTTCGGGTTGTATATGTGTGTGGGTTTTAGGTGCTAGAAACGTCTGGGAAGCTCAAAGAAGGGTTCAAACTAGAAAAAAACTAAGGTGAGTTCTAGAATGCCCCTTTTTTAACATGTTTTTAACTACTTTGGGGCTGGAAAATGCATGTGTACATGTTTTTATAAAATGGGTTTTACCCGTATGTATGTATGTATGAATGTGTATGTGGGTGGGTTTAATTTTGGGATACATATGTGTATGTTCTTGTTATGATGCTTAGGATGTTAGTACTAGGCTTAGATTGTGATTTAAGATGAAATGGGACTGATTTATGTTGTTTATTGGAAAGTTAGTTGCTCATGTGCCTAAACAGTGGCCCATGCGTCCAACGGTCAAATTGCCTAAGTATGCCCAAACGCCCGGAAACCCAAACGCCTGAATAGCGCCCATGCATCTAAACAGGCCCATGCGTAAGTAGAAAAATGGCTAAGTGAAGACCCGAAACGCCTGAATAGGGCCTATGCGCCTAAACAGGCCCATGCGTCTAAGTGAAAAAGAGACTAAGTTAAGTCCAGACGTCTGCATAGTGACAAAACGTCTGAACAGGGCAGAAGCGCTCAAATAGTTCCCATGCGTCTAGACCCTTAGAATAAATTTCTGAAATTTTAGGAAAAACAGAAAGTCTAGGGTTTTGACTAAGTTGACTTATGGGTAATGATTACCCAATTTAAGTATAATTATGAGATGTTTTAGGGTTATGGGTTGTATGCATGATGTATTACGTGTATAATGTGTTATCTTCAACAGTAATAAAACGTATTTATTTTATGTTATGAAATACGTTAAATATTATGTTATTACTTTAGTAGTATGACGAATAAATAAATGAACGTAAAGAATAACGTAACAAAATGAAAGACAACAATGATGAAAAGTAAAACGTAACGAACGAACGAATGGCTTGCAACCAAATGAAAGGAGGTGCATGACCATGTTGTCGTTAGCTCAACTGTGATGCGGGTTAGCTACCCCAAAGGATGCACACAGGGTTAATCTTTAAGGTTGACAAGGACCTTTGGTATGCCCTAGGTGACTGGATCAGCTTCGTGCACCATGTTCGTGGTTTAATTACCATAGGTCCAGCATCAGCTTCGTACACAATGTTTGGGGTAGGACCAAACGGTTTGTATGAATGGGAGAGATGACTTGCCCTAGGTGACTAGATCAACTTCGTGCACAATGTTCGTGGTTTAATTACCACAGGTCCAGCATCAACTTCGTGCACAATGTTCGGGGTATTGTTCATCAATCCATATGAATGTAAAAGAATGATGTAACGTACTAAAGAAAGAAAAAAAGTATGTAAACAAGCATGAATGTAAAAGAATGATAATGAGTACGTTACGAAAGAATGAGAATAAAAATAATAGAATGTAGCATGAAATGAAAACATGCTATGAATATGATGAAGTATGATGAATGTTAATGAAAGTAAAAGTAATATTCTCTATCTGTACGTATGATGCGTGACCACGTATAAAAGTAAAGAAGGTTGTATAAAAAGTAAAGTATTTTATTTATAAAACTAGAACTCACTCAGCAACGCTGACTTTTATGTGTTTTCCAGTTGGCAGGTAATAATTGCTGAGGATGGCACGGGGCAGCTACTTGGCATTTTTATGATGGCATCCCTTTGTATAATAATGACATTTTTGTGATGTAATGCAATTTATAATATTTTATAACAGTTAACAGTATTGTATTACGTTGCAAAAGTCGTCATTAAAATATAAGAAATGGTTTTGTTTAATTTCCGCTGCTATGTTTTAAATAATTGTAAGTTTTTTGTGTGATGAATGACCAGTAGTGAGGTGCCCGGGAACGGGCCTTACAGTTTACCTTACCTAGGAACCCTTGAGGTGAGTGTTAGCTTATAGGTACGCATGTCTTCATTAAGGTTGTGGTTGACCTAATACTTTGATAAGTCAACATATTCGCTTTGGTTTGCGACCCAACTGTTTTTGCTCGAAACATCTTATTGTTATTTTGAATCATCTTATCATTGATTTTGTTTTTTAAAATTTTAAAACTCATTATCCAATTCTCATAAGGTTTCTTAATGATCTTTCTAAATATCTTCCCATCAATACCGCTCTCGTTCTAGAAAATCCATTATGACTGATTCTATTATTCAGAAATGTATCCATAATCTTAGCAAGCATGATTCCCTACTCGGTCTTACGTTGATGTAACTTGGAAGTCTTGATGTCATAATAAGCATTAATTATTTAACTACGAATCATGCTTAAGTCGTCTGCTTTGAGAAGCTAATCTTGAATTCTCCTTCATCCAAAAGTTTCTTAAACATCTTCCTCCCATTCGTCAAGTTGAGGTTCATATCAATCCTATGCCTAGTGCCACACCCGTGGAAATCATAGATCGGGAAATTAAATGACTATACCGATAGTCAAAGCTCATTAAGAGTCTAAACATGCATAGATTTTACTTGGAAATGTAAAGACCAAATGAAATCCAAGTTTCCTTATATCTTGAAATCAGCCTTCTCATGATTAAATTTCGAGACGAAATTTCCTAAAGTATGGAAAACTATAACATCCGCCCATTTTCAAAATATAAACCCAAACCCGAACTCATTTGAACTTTCATACAATGAAAAATTCATTATTAAATTATTTTATTTATTTTGAACTTTCATACAATGAATCAAATGCATTAAATGTGTAATCTAACCAATATTATGAATTTTTATATTCAATTTTCATTTATTAAATCATTTCAACAATTTATAATAATCTTATGATTTACAAAATAAATTTTTATAAAGTTGTAAAGTTTTATTTGTCATTTATGTGTTTTAGTTATTACATTATAATAAATAATTAAATTGAAAAGTCTCATTAAAAATTACAAAGTTTTATAAAGATTTTATAAAATAAATTGTTTTATTATTTAAATTAGGCTATTAAGTTCAGGGTGAAAAATGTAATTTTCAAAACCTATTTTAAATACCTTTTACATAAAATAATAATCATTAAAACCGCAGGGATCAAAAGTGTAAAATTAGTTTAAACCCAACCCAAACCCCCACCCCCTTTTCCCGCCGACTCATTCCCTCCGGCCATCCTCCGGCCATCTCCGGTGAAGTCAACCACCCATGACTAATACATTTCATCCCAATTAAATCGTTCCTTGACCCTCGCATGTATGTTTCAAACCTGTACCCCAATTTAATTCGAAATCAACATCTGTTATACATTATTCAAACTCGAAACCAAAACCATCTATAAAAATCAATCGGTTTCGAATGTAATTAGTGAGAATTGATCAAATCATGCAACAGAGACGTAACTGAGGCTATTATGATCATAAAACTCGATTCAATTGAACCTGTACTGTATAATCACTTACCAATTTTAATCAAAACATTCGAAACATACATTGAAGTTGTTCAAACTGAAACTGATCCAATTGTAACTATTTAATCAAGGATAAACCTCCTAATCAATTCATTTGAAATATCTGTAACCCCAATTTCAATTGAAACACACACGCACCTCGAGTTCGATCATCATATTTTTCATCGACCTGCAACCTAATCGTTCACCATATTCCACCTGATTTTAATTGAAACTGATAGAGGGCTTTTGATCATATAGACCATTAGAAGCTTCATGTATCACGAATTCAATTATAATCATCAATTCTTTCTTTAATCAATGCCACCATCTGTTGCAAGCCTTTTCCTGTCGTTCATCATCTATCGACTCTTATGAGGTAATTCCACACATCCACATATTCGATTTCATGTGGGAAACAAAATCCCCAAGTTTGATTTGATTATTGATTTCGTTTTTGTGTTCAATTTGGATAAAATTGAAACTAGCGTAATTGAAACTAGCGTTTATAGATTTGGGAAAACTATTAACCTAATGTTTTTAAAATTTTCAAGGCATGATTTAACAAAATTAGGCTTCTATCCTTCTAGTTAAATCCTTGGACTATCACACCGGGGACCCGGGTTCGACCCCGCACCCTTAATTTTTTTTAAAACTACATTTTTTCATTAAATTACAAAAAAAGTGTTACAATATTAGTTTATTAATATAAAATTTTTTTATGTTAATTAAATTTATTCGGAAAATAATTACTTAATTTCTAGACATTATAATTTTTATTTTCTTTTATTTTTTAATGAAAAAAGGGGTTTTAAAATTATAATTTGTATGTTTTAAATCTTTAAAATATTTTAAATCAAACATAAATTATTTATAATTATATTAAACTAACATTTTACATATCAATTAATTACCAAATCAATTATTTTGACTGAGTGATAAAATAATTAGTTATCTTTTTAAATTCTAAAATTTATAATTTACTCAATCATAATTTAATTAAATATATAACTTATTTACTCAATTATTATCAATTAAAATACATAATTTGTCTTTAATTATTTTATTTCCTTTATAAACTAATCCAAGTTATAAGTCAACCTCATTATTTAAACTATTTATTAAAACCCCAAATACCAAAACCTAATTCATACCTAGTCTTGAAACCATTACTATTCAAACAAAAGTACACCAAATCTTAGGTAGAGCCTTAAGGAGTTTTTGGTGTCATGTTTAGCATTCTATTATTTCTAAATCGTTTATAATTCAAGTGAGTATTCATTGCCCTTTTTATGTGTTTTATATTTTAGAGAAATCATGTATTTCAATATTCCATTATTGACATTCATTGATATTCTATTTTATTTTAAATTCAATTCAAGACATGCTATGTTATTACTTGCTATTATGTGTTCGTAGTTAGATAAACTTGATGATAACACAATCATTATTTCATGAACCATGGTAACAATAATAGATTATTGGGTTGACAAACCCACCCTATTTGTTTAGTCGCGTGGTGATTGGAACCGGAATCATTCATTCTATAAGGCTTCGTCTGCGGACCGAGTCAATTCAGGAATTAGGTTTGATTATGTTGGTTTGTCTTATATGTCACACTATTCAATTATAAGTCTTAATATTCCCATGTGAATTGAATTGTTTTCAATCATTATAATCAATCTATATATGTATTCAAACTTTTGTTTACTCACCGGCTAATTCATTAGCTGACTCGTTACTTTTTCACATGATTTCAGGATACTGTTTAGTGGATTTCTTCATGCTCATATAGGACTTAGACCTAGATTAATAAAAGACCTTTTTATGTTATTTGAATCTTTATTGTATTATAATATGTTACTTAATTAGTATTATTCAATGAAATTAGCATTTAATATTATTTCAACTTATTTAATTCCATGTGTTATGAACAATCGAATCACATACGTCCGCCCTGATGATTCCGCCGTTGGTCGGGGCGTGACAGATACCTGCATGGATTAGCTCAAGAAATCCAGAGTATGGTCACTGCTTCTCGACCAAACACCATACAAGAAACAATCAAACTAGCCCATAAGCTAAAAGATTAGGCTGTCGCGTAGGGTAAGCTACCCCCGCGCGGTTCTACGTGAACTACTCCTGATGGGAACAACAAGAGAAAGTGGAGTCTGGATCCAACAACAAGCAGGGTACATCTCAGCAACTGCCACAACAATCCAAGAAGTTTGACAACTCCCGCACATTCAATCAATCTTCTTCATCATCTCAGCACGGTGGCGGTTATACTGGAAAACTGCCCAAATGCAACAAATGTAATTATCACCACAATAGGCCATGCAACAAGAATACCTGTGAGAGATGTGGAAAATTTGGCCACGCTGCCAAAAAATTTTTGTGTGACTATAACAGCCAAATAGCCACCACAGCAGGATGAACATAAAGGTTGTTATAAGTGTGGTCAACCCGGGCATTTCAAGAGAAATTACCCAAAGCTGAAGAAGAACAATAGTCATGGTAATGGTGCTGACATTCAAAAAGATAATGGTGGCAATGGCAATGGAAATGGTGGTGCTAAGGGTAGAGCATTTGTCATCGGATCAGGTGAGGCTCGTAATGACCCTTCTACTGTAACTTGTAAATTTTCTGTCAATGGTTGCTTTGCTTTTGTGTTCTTTGATTCTGGTGCTGATAGGAGTTTCATCTCTCATAAGTTTAGTAAGTTAGTAGATGTTACATTTACGGCTTTAGACTCAAACTATACTTTAGAAATAGCCTATGGTAAGATTATAGAATCTTCCCATATATACCGCAGTTGTAAGATAAGTCTGTCTGGTTATGATTTTGATGTAGTTTCGATGTCATTGTCGATATCGATTGGTTGTCTAGTAACCAAGCCGAAATTATCTGTTGCAAGAAACTTATTAGACTTCCGCTTCCTAGTAGAGAGATACTCATGGTGGAAAGTGATAAGAGTGGTGCTGTGGTCGGCATCATCTCTTACATGAAGGCTCAGAAGTGCCTGAGGAAAGGACATTTGGTGATTCTAGCCTTAGTTACCGAAAGGAACGCATAGGAGAAACAAATTGATGACATTCCTATTGTTAAGGACTTTCCTGAAGTGTTTCCCGAGGACTTGCTTGACCTTCCTCCACACAGGCAAGTAGAGTTTCAGATCGAGCTGACAACAGGAGCTACCCCTATCGCTCGGGCGCTGTATTGATTGGCATCATATCGATTGGCACCGAACGAACTACATGAATTGTTAAAACAGTTGCAGGAACTGTTAGACAAAGGATTTATACGCCTTAGTTTTCACCTTGGGGAGCACCTGCATTATTCGTGAAAAAGAAAGATGGAACTTTTCATATATGCATCGATTACCAGGCACTGAACAAGGTTACAATAAAGAATCCTTACCCTTTTCCATGTATCGATGACTTATTTGACCAACTTCAAGAATCGAGTTACTACTCAAAGATTGATTTAAGATCTGGGTATCATCAGCTCATGGTTCAAGAATAAGCATATCCAAGACAACTTTTAGATCTCGATATGGGCATTTTGAGTTCGCAGTTATGCCTTTTGGATTGACAACGCTCTTGTAGTCTTTATGGACCTCATGAACCGTGTTTGTAAACCCTATTTAGACAAGTTTGTTATCGTATTTATTGATGACATACATATTTATTCCAAGAATATGGAGGAACATGAGGAACATTTAAGACTTATTTTAGAGCTTCTAAAGACAGGACAACTATATGCCAAGCTTTCTAAAAAAGACTTCTGGATGACAGAAGTACAGTTCTTAGGGCATGTAGTTAATGAGAATGGTATTTATGTTGACCCGTCTAAGATTGAGGCAATCAAGAATTGGCCTGTGCTGACAACGCCTACTAAGGTGCGCCAATTTCTTGGATTAGCGGGTTATTACTGGTGTTTCATAGAAGGATTCTTGAAGCTTGCACAACCTCTTACTGTCCTAACTCACAAAGGAATTGTATACAAGTGTGGTAGTAATGAAGAAGCGACTTTTCAAGCTCTTAAAGACAAGCTATGTAGTGCAACAATCTTGGTGTTGCCAGAGGGAACTGATGACTTCATGGTGTGTTGTGACACGTTAATCCAAGGTTTGGGTTTCCTGTTGATGCAACGCGAGAAAGTGATAACTTATGCATCAAGACAACTAAAGGTGCATGAGAAGAACTATACAACACATGATTTAGAGTTCGGATCTGTGGTATTTGCACTTAAGATCTGGAGGCATTATTTGTATTGAACCAAGTACACGATCTTCACTGATCACAAAAGCCTTCAACATATCTATGAATAGAAGGAGCTGAACATGAGATAGCGATGATGGTTGGAATTACTAAACGAATACGACTGTGACATCAAGTATCATCCAGGACATGCTAATATGGTAGTCGATGCCCGTAGTCGAAATGAAACCCTAAAGCCTCATCGTGTTCATGCATTGCAGTTGACTATTCATTCTGATCTACCATTACAGATCAAGAATTCCCAGGTTGAGGCATTACAAGGTAGAACATCAAGTCAAAATCTCTCAGGGGAGCTAAGAAAGTGTTTGAGGAGAAATCAGATGGTATTTGTTACTATGAAGATCGAGTATGGATTTCACCTTTCGAGAATCTCAGAAAACTAGTGATGGATAAAGCTCACAAGTCTCGCTATTCTATACATCCTGGATCTGACAAGATGTACTAAGACCTGAAAGTCATTTACTGGTGGCCTAACATGAAAGCTAAAATTATCACCTATGTGTCAAAGTATTTGACCTGTTCTAAGGTCAAGGTGGAGTATTAGAAACCCTCGGGTTTGCTTTAACAACCAGAGATCCCAATATGGAAGTGGGAGAACATCTCTATGGATTTTGTTACTAAGTTACCTCGTTCGTAAACTGGAAACGGTACTATCTGGGTGATAGGGGATTGTTTGACTAAATCGACACATTTCTTGGCCACTCGCGTGAACTACGAAATAGATAAACTGGCACAGATTTACTTGAAGGAAATTATGTCATGACATGGCGTGCCACTCTCGATCATCTCTATGCGTGATTCTCTTCGCACTTATATCAGTTGCTACAGAAGTCAATAGGCACTTATTTGGATATGAGCACGACTTATCATCCATAGACAGATGGTCAGACAGAACGTATGATTCAAATCCAAGAAGACATGCTTAGGGCGTGCGTTACAGACTTTGGAAACAGTTAGGAAACCCATCTGCCTTTGGTTGAGTTCTCTTACAATAACAGTTATCATACGAGTATTAAGGCTGCACCATTTGAAGCACTTTATGGTAGAAAGTGTAGATCCCCCTATGTTGGACAGAGGTTGGTGATAGTCAGTTAACTAATCCTGAGCTTGTTCATGAAACCACAAAGAAGATTGTTTAGATTCGTAACCGTATGGCTGCAGCTCGTGATCTTCAGAAAAGCTATGTGGATCAAAGGAGAAAACCTTTAGAATTTCAAGTCAGTGACAAGGTTTTGTTGAAAGTTTCACCTTGGAAAGGTATGATACGCTTTAGGAAGTGTGGAAAGCTAAACCCTAGATACGTTTGACCGTTTAAGATTGTTAAAAGAATTGGTCCGGTGGCTTATCAACTAGACTTACCTAAAGAATTTGATGGTGTTCATAACGTGTTCCATATTTCAAACTTGAAGAAATGTCTAGCTGATAAACCACTAGTCGTTCTATTAGAGGAACTGGAGATATATGAACAACATCGTTTTATTGAGGAACTAGTTAAGATTATGGACTGAGAAATCAAAACCCTAAAGCATAGTAAGATTCCTATTGTGCGTATTAGATGGAATTCAAAGGATCAAAGTTTACCTGGGAGCGCGAAGATCATATGAAAAAGAAGTACGCGCAACTGTTCAAAGATCAGGCATCCATTTCTTAAGGTATCCATTCTCAAGATATATTTTCTTTAAAATTCGAGACGAAATTCCCTTCAACAAGGGGGTGATGTCACAATTCTCGCAAAACCTCATATTTCCTTGTTTTGGGCTTATTTTAGAAATTCGAGAAACCCTACCCTAAGCAAGCTTCTGAACTCTCGAACTCCCCCGTAACCCTAATCCCAAAACGGTTCTCCTCGACGACAGCCACCCCCACCTCTCAACCACAAGCAGGCAAACGTTCCCCCTCTCGCGACACTGTTCATATCCGACGATCCCTCTTATCAAGAACTTCCACCTTTCGTCAAGTTTCGGGTATGATCGTTCTCTTTTAATTGCTCGCGTTTGGTTTTGATTGTGGTTCAGGTTGTTTGATCTTGTGTTATGCATGTGTATGTGTACTGCTTGTCATGGGTGTTCTTCTTGCGTATTGCAGGGATGATCGGGCGGGTTTTATATAGGGTATGCATGTACGTATGACTATATGTATTTATGTTTTGGGTGTATGTGAGTACATGTACATTTTTTCATGCGATGTTCCTGTGTATTTATGTTTCGGGTGTATGTGAGTACATGTATATTTGTTCATGCGATGTTCCTGTTCGTGTTGTATGCGCGCGTGCGGGTTTATGTATCTATATGTGTGTATTTATATATTTATATGCGGTTGTTATGTCGGTTTCAAATTCGGTTTAGTGTGCGTATGGGGTCATCGGTGATCGAGGCAGGGTGGGTTCATCATGTATGTGGTCTTCGTGTGCGTGTGTGCACCGGTGTCTCCTCCTAGGTCGTTTTTAGGGTGTATTGATCTCAGAAGTGGGGCAACTCAAGCAACTTTTCTGTTTGCATGGTGTGTGTTGAAAGGAAATTTGTTTAGTATGTGTTGGGATGCACAACCATAAGGTTAGGGTTGGTAGCATGAGTGTTCATGCATGGTGATACTAGGTGGGTTGTGTGGAGCATGGTGTGCATGGTTCTTTCGTGCACTTCATGTGTGTGTGAGACATGTATCATGCATGTATGTGTGAGTTATACATATCATAGGTGTGTGATAAATTTGGATTATTGTATTTGTGCTATATTTAGAGTGTTGTGTGTGTTTTATAATATTATTTTATACGTGAGCTTTATATATTCTATATTATGTATGTGTTTTGCATTATGACCTAGACACGAAAACGAAACCTAATACTTTTAATTTTAATAATTAATGTTAATTAAACATTAAATGAACTCCAAGTGTTCAGGAAACCTAATTACCCGCTCTCTGCATTATTTCTTAGGTTGTGCTACTCAAGGTCAGTTTTCAGCCTCACTTTACTCATACTCTTTCGGGGGAGAGAAACATATGCCCCTAAAACATATTGTCATTAGATTAGTATTACTGTAACTATCACTTGTTTACTAGTGTTATACCAACTTAACTCCTCATTTTCAAACCGCTAATTTATGTACTTTAGCGAGTTAATTCTGGGTATATCTATTAGGTTTGACAAACCCCACCCAGGCTAGTCATGCTAGCATGACTGCATGTCAAACGGGTGTATAATTGACCTAATTTTTGTTGTTGTGGCCTAGTAACGACAGCCGAGGCATTCATTTACATTGTCAGCTTCGATTGCGAACTTCACACATTATCTAACATGTTATGTAGACTAGCTATCTACTGATATTAGTTTGTTTACTGAATTTGCTTTCTATTATGTTATTGTTTATTAAAACCTGTGAACTCACCAACCCTGTGTTGATATTTTAGCATGTTTCTTTTAGGTTCTTAAGGTGTGCACGGCTAGGAGCATCATATTATTGCATTCATCACCATTTGGTTTAAATGAACGATCAATATTTCTACAAATTACATTTTTTTGAGTTGCGTGTGTTTTGCGCCATTTGAATTATGAATAATTACGCTTCCGCAAGTATTTTCATGATTTCGATATTAACTATGTTTTTTGGGAATTTCTGTTATTAATGAACAACTATGTTTTGTAAATAATGTGTAGTGTAACTATGGGCTGAGATCCCGGTATGTCACGCGCTGAACTATAAAACCCCATTTGTGGAAATTGAACAACTATGCTTTATCAACTATGTTTTAACAACTGTGAACAACTATGTTTTGTAAATAATGTGTCATTTGGTGTAACCCGTGTGGTTTTATGTGTAACATATGGTTATATTATCAAGTATTTGTCCATTTAGTTTCAAAACCATGTTAAATGTTCATGAAAAATGAGTGTAAGGTTTTAAAACCCATGGTTTGGCTATGGAGCTCTTAAAGTCTAAATTAATTTATAGTTTTCATGCATGTTCTTTGAGGTAAACATCATAACATGCATTAACAAGTAATATTAAACACTAAATCATCCCATAATCAAGACATGTTATGCAGTCACATATAAACATTTAAGGTTTTGGTTATCGAGAGACCTAATCACCTAATTAACATGAAACTTAACAAAAATATGAAACGAGGATGAAAGAAACTTACTTTTAATGATTGTAAGCTTAACTTAGTGTTAATGCGGTGACCATTGGTTTAACTCTCTTGAAACTGTTACTTGCTCATACTCTATATACATAAGGATATGTGCCTTGTCGTGCTTGAAGAACGTGGGTAATTCACAAAAAACTACACCACTCTAGAAACCAAAGAAGAATACTTCTCCTTCTAGATTTTAATATCATGATTTTTTCATTTCCATCTTTCCAAAACACCTTATCTAGTGTTATCTTGGATGTGAGGACATCTCCGGCAGTATATACAATGTTTCATTTATTGTACCCTGGGAGACAGATGCGCTCATATAAGAAGAGTCACATAATCTGTGAAAGCGTATTGAATATGTGCCTCAAATATCACTCGAACTTTTGGTTAGTTTATTTTGTAGTCAAACACAAAGCTCTGAAACAAACTCCGCGGTTCCAAGATTCTAGTAAACAAAGCTTTCTTTCACCTTCTTCTAAAGACTATGGTTTGAATTTGTTTTGGTTTGTGTAAATTAATTTATTTGTTGCATTTGGTTTGGTATGTGGTATTGCATTTTAGTATTTCTTATAAATAATTTGTTTATCATTATTATTAAAATATTAGTTTTTAATAAAGTTAAATCTATTTCCTACACAAAACCATCATATATAGGAGAAAATAAACATGATTATTATCACCTGAGCTATTGAGACATTTGTGGCCATGCACAAATATGTGATGAAGGTTGTGTAGGTCAATGAAATCAAAGTAACAACCATTTTCTAAGTTACCTTTGTTTCATCTGTCTTGTCTAATGGTCTCCACCTTCGGTTACGAGAGGAGTAAAATGTTCGACTTTGTGAGTTTAGCTTGCGAAATTGAAGGTTTTTCATGGAATTGGTTATGCTAAGTTAGTGAAGGTGAAGCATTGAGCCTGTGTGAAGAGGGAAACATCTTGTTTACCGATGAGTATTAAGGTTGTAGGTAAAGTTTACATGTGATGTAGGGAGGAAAAGAAGGGAATAATCAATTGGGATTGAACCATCGCTAAATGCTCCGAAGGTGGGGGAACTGTTGACTTTAGAAAGTGGAGATAAATTTTAAGAGCAACCACCAGTCCAAATTTAAGAGCAAACTAACGGTCCAGATTACTACTGAGATTAGTAACCGGAAAAAATATATTATATAACTATATGTTAATGATCCGTGTGTTACAGGGGTTGACAATTACTTAAAATGGCACATGGTTTAATAAATTCATATATATATATATATATATATGTGTGTATATATATATGTATATATATATATATGTGTATATATATATATATATGTGTGTATATATATA
>BJCO01722101.1:0-12560 GCA_018326465.1 Flaveria floridana | reverse complement strand
TTATTGTTATAGTTAGTATTATTATTATTTGTTATTTTTATTGTTGTAGTTATTATTATTATTATTATTATTAGACTTTAAGGTTATCATTAGGGAAGGTATTGGGTAACCCCGAGGGTTGGCTCGAGTATGGGTTGTACCAAAGGGTTGGCATAGGATAAAAGAAAGTGTCCGAATAAAACCAACAAATAGAAAAAAGATAACGAATCATCCCTAAAATTGTTACTAGCTAGAATATAGCTTAAATAATGTTATTTATCCTATAGGATAATAACTGATAGCAGTGAACCTGAGCAGACGATATCACTGACTTGATTGATTTAGGTGAGTTCCTCTGAACTGTTTTTCTAAAACAGGATGTGATGTTCTGATAACTGGTAATAACTGAAGAATTGACTATCAACAGCATCTGTGATATGTGGCAATGCTTGATAGGATGCTTGAGGTCTGCTTGTATGATTCTGCTTTAGCAAGTGGATTTTGTATACATAGCCTGCTTATATGAATTTATACTGTGCTTACTCTGTTTCTATCTGTTTGCCATGGATGTATCTGCTTAATGCAATAGTCAATAGTAACATGTTTTGAATTTTGAATAATGTCATGTTTATGAACTCACAAGCTTTATGCTGAGTCCCAAATGTTTTTATTTTTATGGACACACATCCTAGGTGTCAAGTGATTACAAGAATTGAAGATTACGAGCTAGTTTATGAGAAAATAAAGTTCTAGAATGTTGTTGAAGATTTGGATCTCTAGTATAGTTAAACTGATGTAATGCTATTACCTATTATAACAAATGTATTATACACGTTGATGTATATTTAAAGTTAGACTTTCGCTGTGTATTCTCTGATTACTATGTATTCTGTATATCCGATACGTAACGCTCCCCGGGGTATGCCCTGGGAGGCGGGTGTTACATACACCTTTTAATTTAAAAAAAAAACAAAAGAATATTTCATGTTTATTATGGAACGTCAATCAAATAGGATCGCAATGTTAATTGATTGGTGCCCTAATTTCTAATCAAATAAACCTCTATTCATAATCAAATAGTACAGTAACAAAACTGAGTGGACGACGGTGAACTCGCATGTAAGAAGCACCCTTGAAGATTTTAATCCTGTGCTAAATTACTTTATCAAGAGCTAGCATGACTGCATGAGTAAAATAACTTGTGAATTTGAAAAAAAGATAGAGCAAATAAAAAATAAAAAGCATATTCTGCTTTGACTTTTGAAAGCCAACTATTGAATCGATTAAACTAAACTGCATAAACATTAATTTAAGAACTTTAATTCATTGATGTTCAAAAATTCAAACATCTGATGCTTAATCGAGAAAGAAAAACAAACAATGAGCAATACGTAGATCCTCCTTTTTGTACTTCATTTACTCGATCGTTCACATCCTTTCGATTGGCATCAATTTTGTCAATTGTATTCATGTTGTTATCTTCAAGAACCATATGACTCTTCTCATCATGCTTGTTTTGTGTTCTTGATTCTGAAGCAAACGATTCTTGTATTTGTGTATTTGACTGGAGCAATTGTGTTTTTGCATTAAGCATCTTCTTAGAGATAGGAATAGTAATGAGTCAGTATATAAAAGATTTAATCACCATTTCGATTTCCTTAAAAAATCTAGAAACCCATAAAGAAGAAGATAATGAATCAAATTTGTATTTATGTTTTTTTATGAAGAAGATTAATACACTTTTGAGAGTGAGGTTTATAGGGTTTCTATTTTTTAGTTTTTGAATATTGAAATATATATTAAGCTCTTGAAATATAAAATGACAAAAATGCCCTCTAGTTAATGGCAAAAATTAACTCCATTAACGTTCTGGACCATGAGTGAAAGCAAAATGAATTAGTAGGGACCAAATCCAAAATTTTTAAACGTTCGGGATCAAATCCAAAATTTTAAACGTTAGGGATCAAATCCAAAATTTTAACAAAACCACGGGGACCATCTGTGTAATTATGAATAGAGCATTCATAGTGAAATATTTAAAATTATGTGAGTGTGTTTGGTATATTATATGGAATGATTTTGACTAGCTGTAAGTGAATGAGAGAAATGTTATTGTTGATTGATATATTTAAAAAATCACTGTTTAATCCTTATAAATTTTTTAATATTTTTTCAAGTGGTTGTGAGTGAAGAAAAGAAAAAAAAAGTAAATAAATTTGAATATAATTATATAGATAAAAAAAATAAATTCACTGTAAATACTCTTAATGCTCTTACATCTCTCTCTAAATTGATTTGTTCCGATTTCAACTTCCACCATTTGCGTTTGAGTCATAAAGTCCCAATCTATACTTATTTTTTACTTCACTTTTTCGTCAAAAAGGTTTAACTTTATATTTTAATAGAATGTTTTGTTTTACTTTAACAATATTGTATTTTTTTTTACTTTTATTATATGAATTATTTTTTATATTCAAATAACATGTTAAATATGAATATAAATACAAATTCTAAAAATAACTTAAATGGATAAGGTGATGTGACATAGGAGAAAATTAGGAAAACAGAAAGCAGTCCTTCGAAAATGTATAGAATGGAGATAATGAAACGAATAATGATGGGACACTCATAACATGTGGAGAACATAAAAAGGAAGAAATTCTTATATCTTTACAGGATCACCATGTGAAACACTTAAAAGACACTCTATACAAATCAACCTTTGTGGCTTAGTGGAACATGCCTAAGGCAACCAACATACAGTAAACTTTTACATACTCGTTATAGTTCATAATTAAGCTTGTTTGTTGACTAACATACGATAATTGTATAATACTATCTTTAAGCACTTTATATAATTTTAATAATCAAATCTATACATAAATAACCAACATATATAATCAATGTCAGTCTAACCTTTAACCAGCTTTAACCAATTTTGTTTAAAAATGTCGCTTGAAAACCAAAACTAGCTAACCGAATATTACACATATGGACGGACCTATATTGATAAGCAGCCATGCACGTGCAAAACTAGAAAAAAAAAGTCATTTTAAATATAAGCTCACGAAGACTAAAAGAAAATACTAATATTTACAAAAAGTGGTCCATTTCGTTACGTAACCATATTGATAGGTAAATGTCACAGTTATACTGAGAAAATGAGGCATCCTTACAAAACAAAACATTAAATAATTCAATTTACGAGCAGCCATATTTCCCACTTTCCTAAAGGCTTCTTGCATAGACTTTAAGCCCGTGGTTTAGACAAAGTGAGAACAAAATCCACAAGTTCTTCGTATTTTCCGATGCTTTTATCATATCACAATATATTGCTTCCAATCAATGTCTCCACCTTTTTAAAACGACAACTCACTCACCAGTTTAATCTACTTTTAATTCTACATCATATTTAATTTACACCAACTGGTTATATATAGACAGTGTTTGAACCCGTAACCTAAAAAGAAACTTAATATTCTAATTCCAAATGATTTTATCGTCAGACTCAAACCACTCACCCACCACATATAAGTATCGAAGTCTACTTATCTTTCATAACCGTCAATTTTCAGTTGCATCCACGAAGCCACTTATGTCAAGTCAACAATAAACAAATTTTCATTTTGTCTTCTTCGTAAATCATTCTATACGAAGGTTCAATGAACCCAAAAACCCCGCATTAACCACTTGTACCTTACTCCTACAAAGTGCACCTCATAGAACTTGTACTCTTTGTCACCAAATTAACACATGTATTTAAATAGCTATCGTTCTACATGCATCCTACCCACCATCTTCTATCTCCACTTAACAAAATGAGCAAGAACAATGGCAGTAGATCCGCAGGAAAGAACAATCAAACACCCGAAGCGAACGACAAGAGCGTAAAGGTGAAGTACATTTCGAGCCCGGTTATGGTTGAAGCCAAGAATCCATCTCAATTCAAAGAAATTGTTCAACATTATACGGGACAAACTCCAAACGAAACAACCTACTACAACATGTATTCTAATCATCCCACCACCATCGCCACCTCGACTACCGCCACCGCCAATACGACTACTGCAGAAGGGGCGTTTGAGGCGTTCTATGCTTATGGAACTACACAAATGAATATTCCACAAGGTGGAATCGATGGATGCTCATGGGAAGAGATTGCAGAGTGGAATCGACATCGGTAGTTCGATGTGCCACGACATCACCAACAGGTGTTAGTGATTACATGAACACATCCGACATATTGGTTGATCATGTTGGCATTATCATGTATACGAGATTTGAGGTTCTAAATCTCCCCTATGGCTCCATTGTTATATATGAATATTACGTTGTCTTTAAATGAGCTCTAAGTTATTATTTTGAGATCATTTGCTAACAAAGAGTTGCATATAACATGAGACGGTTGCATATGTTTTATTTGAAGTTATAGTCGTAAATGCTCAGTTTTCTTAAATAAAAAGTCGTCATATTTAAAGTATCAGAGAGTGCATAATACATCATAATAATTTCAAACTTGATATATATTTATAGCAGTTTTTATAACTTTTTTATGATAAATACACAAGAACGTACACCTTACTAGATTTAAACATTTAACAGTTTGATTGTAAGGCGCAATATTTAACCACTGTGATATCCCCTTAGGAATAATAATTTCAAACTTTATAGTTATTGAAAATTTACAACACTTCAAATTTCAAGTTAGAAAACCTAATATTTACATTGGTGTAAAATAAAGTAATTTTAGAGGGTCTATGAGTGCATAATTCTAGAATGTTGGTTTAATTTCATAAATAATATTATAAAAAATCTGCAAGGTAAAAAGAAACCTTTACCACGAGTGAATATTATGACCCATATTTTTGTTGAGCCGTTAACAATCACAGTTAAAATAATTATTGACATCTACCATAAACTTATCACTTTATAAATAAAGTGTAACACAAATAGATTGTTACACCCAATAATAATAATTACAAAGATCAAATGGTAAAATAAAAGAGGGTGCGAAGTGAAAGTAGGAGTAAAAGTATGAAAAAAATAGAAAGTTGAAGGATGAGAGGGACATGAACTACCCCACCCTTTTAAGGTTTAAAAGTTCATTTTTGGAAAAAGAATTATACTAATGGTCTCTTTTAAATGTCTATTTAATGAATTTAGTCCGTATTTATGTATAAAAATTACAAATTTGATTTTCACTGTTAACTCAAAGTAACACATTTCCCCATGGAATGTGAATATTCATTATTTTTAAATTTAAATATGAGTTAGTGGTTATTTTGATCTCTATGTTTCTATGTGTTTTTACTTTGATCCAAATTTTTTTCTCCTCTAGGTCTCTAAAGTTATTGTTTTCATCTATTTTCGTTAACTTAATTAATTGTGTTTGTTAAATTTTGGATACTTAAATTAAATGTACTGTATACGACTTAAATGCTCATAATCTAACAAACACAATCAATTAAATTGGATGGAAATGACAACTTGAAATAAAGTCAAGAACTAGTGAAGAACAAAAACTTTGTTAAATGAAAATGACAAAAACACAACAAAACTCAGGAATGAAAATGTCGGTTAACGTTTTAAATATAATAAAATTAAAATTATACTACTATATATATTTAAAAGAAAATAAATAAATTCAATTCCCCAAATCACCCTATCATTCTCTTTCCCTATCATATCCCCAACCACCAACCCGTTGCATCCCATAAACAACCAGCAGTATGACAATCACCAAACAAATTATACGTGTTCTCCCATAAGATGCAACACAAAACTACAAAAGACATAACATTGAAGTAACCTCTAAACCCATAAAATCCGTTAACCCGAGAAAGCATATGATCCACAAACCCCCTCCATGCTCGAATTGATACATCAAACTAAACTACATCGAACAAAACGTATCGAAAACTCACCCACACCATCCAAGACCAAAGACCAACTATCACGACTATTTGTCAAACTAAACTGTTGGAGATCGAATCCCACACAACTATACAAAAGCCATAGACTCTGCACCCCCTAAGAGGCACACTTCATCTTTAAGAGCTATAAATATTCCAACTTGTATCATATTCCACATGATCTTTTTCCTCCTTTAAGAGCAAAAAAGTCTTAGATATTTCTCACTAACGCAAGAATTCCGCAACCAACATTCCTTCTAGAAAAAAAAAATGGTTCTCCACTCCCCACCTTTTCCGTAATGAAGGAATACTGTTTGGTTCATGAAAGGGTGTTAAATAGCTATTAAAGATTGTTAGTTATTTGGTTACCATCAGTTGTGATTTTGGTTAACAGGTAATACTTTAATATGAACTCTTTTAATGATGATGGACCTAATTAAGTAACTGAGCTATAACTCAGTTACTTAACTTCTGATAGCATTAATTGCTCCTGATTCACGACTACAGTGAATAGCACAAGTTTTTAATTCTTACGGATCATAGTTTTTACTAATAATTTGCTGTTGGTTTAGGCCCCACTGGAAACATACACTGCACACACAACTTTAAAACTATTTCTATGTTGTATTAATTAATCAACTTCAAAGGTACAATGCAAAAGAAAATTGAATCCGAATTAAAAGTGATCATCTAAACTAAAACTCATACTAGTGCTTATAAAGAAAAAGATAAACATAACAACCCACGTATTTAATAGGGCTTACAAAACAGTTCTTATCGTGTTTAACATTTTACAGATGACGCGCGTAGCTCACGTATCAAACATGTAAAAGACTTGTTTAACTATCTATATATTATGTTTACAATTTTTTTATATGTTTATGAACCAAAAATATAAAATAATGAAGTCTGCCTCTTGATTTTGATTATTTTTTAAAATGAAAAAAATTAAAAAATATTTTTTATTAAACAAATTTAATCGTGTAATAAAGAGGTCAACAATTGCCAGCCCTACATATTTTAACTCCACTATATCATTTTTTTTGAACGACCAACGAATAATTTTTAAGCCCGGTCACCAGGGTAAACCCATTGGCGAAATGCC
This sequence comes from Flaveria floridana, assembly GCA_018326465.1. Lineage (NCBI taxonomy): Eukaryota > Viridiplantae > Streptophyta > Magnoliopsida > Asterales > Asteraceae > Flaveria > Flaveria floridana. The sequence continues at coordinate 5,564 of BJCO01722101.1, read as the reverse complement.
ACCCACGCCCGCGACCACAGACAGCGCTGGTGACCCGGCTCGCCCACCATTCCAAGGGAAACCCACCACCCAAAGGTCCGCTGTGGTAAAACCCTTAACTCACTTGGAGCATATTGCACCTAGTAAGACTCCAACTCATGACCTACACTTTGAAAAATTATAAGATATCTCTTCCTAAACCAGTTGATCTAGAACTCATTGACCCACTATATCCTATTTCCATGCAACTAATCAACTACTTGCATAATACTAGGGCAAAATTTAGACTTTTCCTTTATTAACCTTGCAGCAAAAGATACCTATAATCTCATGATTAAATGGACGGTAAAAAGACTCTTTTACCCTTGGACCATTTACTCTCCCCAACCTACTGACCCAGTTAACCTATTGAACTATGACTACGTACACAAACTTGATTAACATAGTCTGCTACTATTGATATTAGTGATGATGAGTTCTAATTTAACTTTCTATCAACCGAACTAGAACCAAAATAATTCTTGTTAGCCTTCAATTTGAATAAGAGCACCACGGGCTAAACCCCTTGGACACAGAGTACTAACAAATTTACTAGCAACATCAACCATACAATCCACTATATGATCGTTTCACTCTCAAATAAAATCATATATGAAATGTTAAAATATTAAAAGTTCATGTCGGTATCAATATTAGATATAAAAAAAACTATCCATATGATATAAGAAAACTACCCATCTGAATCAACTACTGGAAGTTCGGATAGGAATCAAGATTGAAATTAACTTAATACATGAAGATGAAGATGGGGAGAATATGATCGAGTACCTGCCTGTGGAGAATACAAACACTTTTTGTTGAAAAAAGATGAAGATGATGAGATGATATCTACCGGTTGTGATATTGACGGTGACGGGAGAAAAGGGTGCAAGCAATAACGGTAAGTGGGTGATAGAATAAGTATCGTGTTGAAAAAAAAGTTTGAAGGAAAGATTATTAAAAATCTTCCTTCTACTTCCTCTCGTCCTGTTACAAAACCCTAAAACACGAATTATTTACATTTGCTTGTCACTTCCTTTCACTTCCCTCCTTAAATGAGACTCGGGAACATAACGGTAAGGCCTACACCAAGATGACACAACCCTCTTGGAACCCTACCAAGTGAGTGCTACTCCAATGAAACCATATATTCGTTGGTGCTTGAAATCTGAATAATTCTGAACATGTGTGCACTCGCAGTTCCTAACTCGTATAATAATTTATGAAGATTTCCTTCTTATCATATCCTAATCATATAAAAAGTTTTAATGACAAAAAATCACGAACAATGGCCCAAACCAGTGTGCTAGCTGAGTGTAGTTCATAAAATACAAAGGACGCACATGACATAAATCTTCATATTAACCGATTGTCCCACAACATAAAGAACACGAACATTAAATGTTCAAAATATAATAAAACATCTACTTCCATAAACGTTTAAGACTACAAGGTACCACAAGTTCACAACATGCAAAGTAAACCATTTCCCAACACACAATATCACATGATCTCATCAGTTACCTTTGTCCGGAGACTTCAAGTAGAGAGTCTCACCACCGTCCGCACCACCCGAGCCACCGCGCCCCTCACCACCAAGACCAGAAGCCCCGATATCTTGCTTGCGACCAAAGTCAGGGAACCCACTGACACCAACGTTGTTGTTATTGTCGGTCTGTAGCATGTGAATCCCACTGGTGCCACCGCCGGAGTTCATGCCCAAATGGCTATGCATTGCTTGCTGCTGCTGCAATGAGTACTGCTGTTGGCTGTACATCATGGATGAACGTGCAGCCATGAGCGCTTGCGGCGACATCGGTTGTGCTTGCTGGTGCTGCTGCATGTAGTGACCTCCTGCCTGCTGCATCATCCCAACTTGAGGATACTGAATTATAAAATAGTACAACTGTTAATGCTTGGTGTACAATCATTGATGGAAGCTATTTGATTTGAGAAAAGTGAAGATTTTTACCTGAGAATGAAGAGTAGGTGCTTGAGGTTGAGAATCAGCAATGGCAGCAAGGTACATGAGGTTCCTCTGAAGCTTGGCCTGATGTCTGCATTACAAATCACAAGTTTTGGGGTATGTGTGCGCATTTAGTAAGTGAAATAATAATAAAATTATAGAATTTTGTCCACCAAGGGTGTCTGTTTTGCAGTTTGGATCTTGTTAATCCTAGACTCAGTTATTTCTCTTTTTGGTGACGCTGAGGCCTGAGAACCTATTATCGGTAAACTCATAGCGCAAGTAAATACACTGCTAACCACAAGATCAAATGGATAACAATTTGCGCTAGACAAGTAGACCTCAAAAGATTATGGTAGAAACCAAGGGTAACAATATTTGTACCCACACTTCTCTAGAAAGAATCAGGTGCTTACCACTAGGGCTGGTGTTGAGGATTTAAGAGCCGGGGGCGAGTTATAGAAATGGGCCCCACACGGAAAAAAGTTATATTATCGCCTTTTTGTTTTCTTAACGTGTTTTCATGTGTTTGTGCGCGACCACTAACTAAAAGAGTTAAATGATTATCCCAAATTATAATTGGGTAAAATGAGCTAATTTAAAGTATGTCATGTGTCAATTTGATATATGATATTTTTTTCAAATGACAAACACATACATATATGTACATATGTACACATATAACATATAAACTTTTTAGAAAACTTTGTAGCACCCCTTAAAGGTTCTAGACTCGTTATTTGACTCTACATAATCGTATAACCACTTTCGGAATTGATCATCAACCGCTCTAACACGCGATAATCAAATAATCATTTTCAAAACCTAGTTGTAAACACCACTAGTTAAGCTAAGAAGTAATATATTTGACAAGAATCTTGTTTGAATTGGCAAATGTTATATAAAAAGGTACACGTGAATGGATAAATAGAAACACTCACTCTGCACATTCAGCCATTTTCCCTGAGTTTTGACTCTCAACGATCTTCAAGATCAGAGACTTGTTTTCATCTAAGTACTGCACACATTGTTCCAGAAAGTATAAAAATCAGAAACAAATCCCATGTTGAGAACTTCAAATATTAAATAAAACTGATCAGAGAACATGCATTATATAAAACAAGAATGTATATTTTAAGCGAAAAGATAGTTTAATTTATACTTTATAGAGACTTAAAGCGTGAATGGTAATTGGTATCCAACTCATATTATAATGTGCAAATATCAAGAAAGGTATCATATAACATTATACGTATTATAATAAATCTAATCTTGATTTGCGTAATGAAATCTGCTAATAAGATGCCTAGACCACAAAAGACAACAAATGAATCGATGTGGAGCTAATCAAAATAAACAAGCACAAAGATTAATGCAAACAAAGAATCTTTGGTAACCCCTTCTTTAATTCCCCATACCTGCAAATGCAGATGAAATCCCCAAATAAAATTAAAAAAAATAATTACTTCAAATATAAGTTAATAATTAAGATGGCCTCGTGGCAAGCTATGGTCTCCCGAAAGACACACACAGTTCAAGCCTTCTGGGGTAAACATCTTGAGATAACCGTCATTTCAAGCAGTTTAAAAAAACTAAAATACTCCACACAAACACAAAAAAGAGCCCACTGACGAGAAATATTGAAATGAAATTTTATGGAATTTTGACAGTTATAATCTGGTAACCTGTATCTCAATGATTGCTAGCTGGTCCGGTGGATAATGGATTTCAACCACTTCAAAAGAATTAAAAAAAACGAAATCTTTTCTCCAAAAACCCTAAAGAAAACCTAAAAAGGTATCATAAAACCCTAAAGGTGTTTATAGTTATTCATCAGATTAAAGTATATTTAAGACTGCTTCATTATTTTCTAAATAATAAACTGGTATTAATATGTTAATTAAATTGTTAATGTCACAATATCTTTGGGTTGGGTTCAAAATCTTGTTTTCTGTGCCGGTTAAACAAGAAACACAAAAGGTAAGCAAAGTTCAAGACTTTATTCTCCTACTTCAGCATCTCAGCAAGCAAAGGATAAGAATCTATGCTAGAAGAAGACATTAAACATTTTTTTATAAAAAATATCAAAATCAACCATATAGTCAAGATGTGGAATATAAGACATGTGTTCTAGCAGGAGTTATTATGATCAGTAATGTCCAGATCATGCAAGAAGAAGACTTTTGTGTAAAGTACAGCAGTAAGTTGAACATACACACGTAATATAGTTGTATATTATAAGGTCTGTTAACATACACAGGAAACTTGTTGCAGATGAAGAAACAAGCAGGGAAAAGGCAGGCAAAAGCCAAAAAAAACATAAAGCAACATAAAAAGATTAATAAAGTTGATTCAAGAATCCACCCAACAACAAGACATCCACACATACACACACAAAAAGAAGAAAACTAAAGCAACCTGTTGAATATGATCAGTAGTGACGTTGTTGGTGGGATAATAGGCTGCCATCATGGGCTGCATCTGCATCAGGTGCTGCTGCATTATATATGTGATATATAATATATGTGTATATATCACTCTTTCACACTAGCTAAAATCAGTTTCTCTCTCTATATGTATATGTGGGTGGGTGTGTTTCTCTCTCTAGAAAGGATGAAACTACACAAAGATGAGATAGGATGAGAGAGAAGATGGGGCTCACAAAGAGAAAGAGAAGAGACCCTGTGGGTGGGTGGGTGTGGGTGTGGGTGTGTTTGAGTTTTTGTGGTTTAAAACTCAAAGCAACAGGTTGGGCTCCAGTTGTGTGATTGCAAGACCAAATGGGGTCTTTTGAAGCCCCTTGAAGCAGAGGAGGACTAAAGGGCAGAAGTGTTGATATGATGGATAGATAGAAGGTGAAATGAAAAGAAAACAAAAATGTCAGCAGGCTTTTCTCAGTGTACTACAAGCTTTGGCTATATATACAGCTGGTGGTGGTAGGATGAAAGAGGGTGGCACAAATTCAAATTAGGGTTTCTCTCACTTTTGATTCTTTCAAGTTGAAATGACCATGAAACCAGCAACTCATGAATTAAGATTAATATTAATATATATATATGAAAAACATATATGTCATCCTATGTAACTGTAATATAATAATATTTAACGGGTGTTTGGGTTTTCTTTTTAAAATTTATTTTTGAATTATTGACTTGTCAAACAAGTTAATATATTAGTATTGAGTGACTTATTAACTTATTTTCCTCACAACTATTAGATTACCAAACACTATAAAATAACTTTTTAACTTTAAAAAAGTTAATAAGTTAAAAAGCTAGTAAAAAAAACATTTCCAAACACCCACTAAGTTCTCTAGCTTATGAGTATTCATGTTTTATTTTCTATTATTATCTTTATAATTATTTTTTAAAAAAATCTAATTAAATAAAATGATAATTAGTAAACACAGAATTTCATTAAAATAAATGTAAGTAATGGTTTTAAGTAATGTTTTCAAAACCGGACTGGAAAGCGAACCGGATGGCCTAGAGGTTCACTGGTCGGACCGGTCGGACCGGATTACGAACCGGATGACGTCATAAATATTTAAAAAAATATAAAAAAATTCCAAATATTTATA
>BJCO01722096.1:0-14383 GCA_018326465.1 Flaveria floridana | reverse complement strand
ATGGGTCCCGTAACTCATTTTCTAGCTCCCGATATGATCGTTTTACTAATTTACTTCCATGGTGTTTTCCCGTGTGCTCGTTTCTTCATTCTTTTTGCTCGTTTTCCACTCCGTTGCACACGAACACCTATCAAAACATAAAATAAACAAAAGTAAATGAAATCTAATAAAACTAAACATAATTAGACTCAAAATGACTCAAAACAAAGACCCAAAAACTATGTAAACTACATTATATCAGAAGCCTAGCGATGTTTGAAGAAGAAATGTTATGCATTCTTAGCACAATTAGTAGAGAAGGAGGATGAGAGAAAGTTAGAAGATATTCCCATTGTATGAGAGTTTCAAGAGGTATTTCCCGATGATCTCTCTTGCTTACCTCCCCCTCGACAAGTGGAGTTCCGCATCGACTTGATTCCTGCAGCGACGCTTGTAGCTAAGACACCATACCGGTTAGCGCCGTAAGAGATACAGGAAAAGTCAAGCCAACTGCAAGAGTTGTTGGATAAAGGTTTTATTCGACCAAGTCACTCGCCGGGGGGAGCGCCGATATTGTTTGTCAAGAAGAAAGATGGTTCGTTTCGGATGTGCATAGATTACTGGGAATTAAATAAGCTGACTATCAAAAATCGATACCCTCTTCCCAGAATCAATGATCTATTTGACCAGTTGCAGGCATGGTTTTAAACAAGGTCTACAAGGCCGATTACTCTCCGAGTAATCATTACAAGGTAGATTGCCGAGGCGACTTTCTTCAACTCTGCCTAATTACTCAGAATCGATCAAACGTGATCAACCTTGACCAGAATCAGATATAGTAGGTCAAATTGGGTCGATTTGAACTTTAACAAAAGGAAAACATAATTTATATGTCTATTATATCAAAGAATGAATATCATTTTCACATATTTTGTTATAAGTTTTAGTAAATTTACGTTAATTGACATATATTTAATTTGCCAAAACTAAATTCTCTATAATTTAACATGTCCGAGTACTCTCCGCCTAGACCGAGTACTCTCAACTCCTCGCTTGACCGACTAGGGAGCGCCTAGCGAATTTTGCAACCATGGTTGCAGGGAGCAACGTATTTCTCCCAGATTGACCTTCGGTCAGGATATCATCAGCTGAGGGTTCACGAAAAGGATATGCCAAAGATGGCATTCCGAACTCGTTACGGGATTATGAGTTATTGGTGATGTCGTTTGGATTGACGAATGCTCCGGTAATGTTTATAGATTTGATGAACCGGGTATGCAGACCATATCTAGACAAATTTGTGATCATATTTATCGATGACATCCTCATCTACTCGTGGTCAAAAGAGGAGCATGAGCAACATCTGCGGGCGATACTGAAGTTATTGGGAGAAGAGAAGCTTTACGCCAAATTCTCTAAGTGTCTGTTCTGGTTTTGTGAGGTGAAATTTCTAGGGCACGTGGTTAATGATAAAGGAATTCATGTCGACCCTTGAAGGATCTAAGCAATAAAGAAATGGGATACACCTAAGACGTCCTCGGAGATTCGGCAATTCTTAGGGTTGGCTGGTTACTACCGGTGATTCATTGCAAACTTCTCCAAGATTGCTCAAGCGTTGCCGATGTTAACGCAGAAAGATAAGAAATTTGATTGGGCTCCTAAGAAAGAAGAAGCCTTTTAGATGTTGAAGGACAAATTGTGTAACGCGCCGATCCTAACCCTCCCTGATGGATCAGACGACTGTGTGATGTACTGTGATGCTTCACACCAAGGTTTAGGTTATGTGCTAATGCAAAAGGATAAGGTGATTGCTTATTCCTTGCGTTGGCTTAAGGTTCACAAAAAGATTTATACAACGCATGACCTAGAATTAGGAGCGGTGGTATTTGCACTTAAGATATGGAGGCATTCTCTGTACGGGACAAAGTGTGTTATCTACACTGACCATAAAAGTCTTTAGCACATTTTTGATCAAAAGGAACTGAATATGCGCAAATACGATAAGTGGAACTTCTCAGTGACTATGATTATGAGATCCGATATCATCCTGGAAAGGTAACTATGATAGCTGATGCCTTGAGTAGGAAGGAACGTGTAAAACCTTTACGTGCACGAGCGTTGGGAATGTTCATTCAATCAAATCTGAAAACTTAGATCCTGACAGCATAAGGTAAAGTAGTAAAGGAAGAGAATATTGCAAGTGAGGAATTTCGAGGATTGGATAAACAGATGAATTGTAAAGCAGATAGCGTACGGTACTTTGTAGATAGTATATGGGTACCTAAGTGGGGAGATGTTCGAACCGTGGTTATGAACGAAGCGCACAAGTCCAAGTATTTTGTTCATCCTGGTGCAGACAAGATGTACCGAGAGCTTAAAGAGTTGTATTGGTGGCCAAGTATGAAGAAAGATTTTGCGACATATGTAGGTGAATGTCTGACTTGTTCGAAAGTCAAAGTCGAACATCAAAAACCATGAGGTCTATTATAACAACCTGGAATTCCCAAATGGAAATGGGAAAATATAGCAATGGACTTCATCACTAAGTTACCTAGAACAAGTAGTGGGCACAATTCGATTTGGGTTAATGTGGATCGAATGACAAAATCTACTCATTTCTTACCGATTCACGAGGAGTATAAGATGGAAAAGATGGTGAGATTATATGTGAATGATATCATGGCTAGGCATGGAGTGCCTATGTCGATTATATCATATCGTGATAGTCGATTTACGTCGTGGTTCTGGCAGACTTTATAGAAGGCGATGGGCACTCGATTAGACCTAAGTACCGCTTATCATCCACAAACAAATGGTCAAAGTGAACGTATGATACAGACTCTAGAAGACATGCTTAGGGCATGTGCGATTGACTTTGGTGGTAGTTGAGGTACTCATTTACTGTTGGTTAAATTTTCTTATAATAATAGTTACCATATGAGCATTGGATGTGCTCCGTTTGAAGTGTTGTATGGAAGAAAGTGTAGGTCTCCCGTATGCTGGACTGAAGTAGGTGAGACTCAACTGACAGGTCCGGAGATCATCCAAGAAACGACTGATAAGATATTCCAAATCAAGGATAGACTTAAGGCAGCTAGAGACCGCCAGAAAAGTTTCACCGACAACCGTTAGAAACATGTAGAGTTTAGCGTGGGTGATCGTGTCTTGTTGAAGGTTTCTCCTTGGAAGGGAATCGTATAATTCACAAAGAAGGGAAAGTTAGCTTTGAGGTATGTTCGACCATTTGAGATCACTAAACATATTGGTCCTGTGGCGTATCACTTAAAATTACCTCAAGAGCTTAGCGGCGTACATGATACATTCAATGTATCCAACCTTAAGAAACGTTTAGCCGATGGATCTGTCCATGCCCACATTGAAGAAATTAAGGTTGATGAGAAACTCCATTTTGTGGAATAACCAATAGAAATCATGGATCGATAAGTCAAACGATTGAAATGTAGCAAGATTTCAATTGTGAGGGTGAGATGGAACTCTAAGCGAGGTCCAGAATTCACGTGGGAACGGGAAGACCAGATGAAACTCAAATATCCGCATCTCTTCGTGGATAGAGCTTCGGGATCTAACTCCAGGTGAATTTTGAGATGAAATTCTCTCAACTGGGGGGGATATTATCACATCCGTTACTGACAGGTCCATCAATTAACGTAAGCTCGTTAATCTTCTTGTGCATTTATATCGTGCATAACTAATTCGTTCTCGAACTAGAACTTGTCGTTTTTTCCCTTGCGTGTTGAACCTAATATTATATAAATAATAAACGATAAAATTAACATTATACAAATAATAAACGATAAAACTAACAATTAATAGTATAATTAATTTTATTTATTATTTTTACATTCTTTTAAATTTTAATAATGTATATTATTAATAGTATTAATATTATTTAAACTGTTATTAATATAATTAATAATTGCAAAGTCTAAATTATAATTTAACTAACCTAGAGTGAATAATTAATTGAAACTTCAGGGTTCAAATTGTAATAGGAAAAATATATATTTCAAACCCAAACCGTCACCCCCCTTTGAAAACCCTATTGCCGTAACCTCCCTACCGCCGTGAACCATCGAAACAGCCCCGTTTTTCCGTCTTGTGCCGCTGTTGGTTTCCGCTGACTCGTTGTTTGGTCGTTTCACAGGTATACGATCCATCTAGACTTCGTTTCGTCTTGTTCCGCGGTGGTTGGACCGATTCAGTTGTATCGGGATTGCTTGTATTTGTTGGTATGTATGTGAGTGTGTATATATATTCATGTATGTTGCTCGTTCGTGTATATGCGATGTGTGTGTTCGGGTATATATATGTATGTGTGTGATGCCGTGTATATATATGTATGTGTGTGTGTCGCTAGTGTATATATGTGTGTGTGCTACTGCTATGTGTATATATATATACGACTGTGTGTATGTATATATGTGAACTTCTCTTGAATGTATGTATATGTGGACAAGAAACACCACACAACAGCCTTTGGCTGCTGCTGTGGGTGTATATGTGTTTGTTTCGTACGTATATATGCAATGTGTATGTTCGGGTATATATATGTGTGTGTGTTTTATGCTGCGTATGTATGTCTCTCAGTATATATATTGATTCTGGGTGTATAGTTTGTATGTATATATGCGTGTGGATTTGTGTGTGTATATATATATATATATATATATATATGTTATGTGTATGTCATTGTATATATATGTGGTGTGTGCGTTCGAAACCATGTGTGTGTGCGTGTCCCGTTCAAGAGAAACAAACACAGCAGCCTTAGGCTGCTGTGTGCGTGATGAAAGTGTGTGTTTCGATTTTCGATATGTATATGTTGGTAAAGAATGTGTGCATGCACCACTATGTATATATATTGTCACACTCTCAAAATCCACGTGCGGGGTTTTACCGCGAGGCGCGTGACAAACCAGGATCTCAGTCATTAGTTACTTAGAACGACTCTACATGAACTAATAAACACAATTAGAGTTTACTTTAAAAACCGTGGAAGCGTTTTAATAACCAGAAGACCCAAACATTAAAACGTGTAAAGAAAATGCGCAAAACATACGCGCCCAATCATAATGCAAAAACCCAAGCATAACTGTTTAAAATAGACATGATCGAAAATAGTATTTTAAACAATGCAGACAACCCAACAATGTTGACGTGTGAGTGCTCCTAGGCAACTGGCAACCTTAAGCTGAGAATAGCTTACTAAACAAGTCAACACAATGGTTGGTGAATTCATGAGTTTGCGTTAAATAAATATCAGTAATAGTTGCAAAACATAAGCAGTGTATTGTAATAGATAGCTAGTCTATACACAATTAGTAATAATCATAGTGATTTCACGTTTAAAGCTGACTGTGTTACGTTTGTTGCCTCCTGCCACAACTTACCAGGTCGTGACAATGTTCATTAAGACAATATTGCACCCGTCTGACCTCGAGTTACACAGGTGGGGCTCGTCAGACCCAGTAGTACTACCCAAGATTTCCCGCTAAATAATTATTAACAAACCGAAAGTGTGAGGACTTTCCATGGTAATCAACACTATATAAAAACTATACACAACTCATAATAATAAAGTGTTTGTAAATACCAGTATGTTATCTCCCCCAAAAGAGCTTATGTAAAAAGAGTGGGGCATGAACTCACCTGATGCGCGTAAAGGATACGTACAGTTAAACTTGACAAGAACAAGTGGAAAGACAACATTCAGAGGTTACCTAGAACACACAAGTACATAAGTACATGTATACAGAAATCCCAAAGAAACCCTAAGTGCTCTACAATCAAAGGACTCAAGGTTTTATAAAGACAAAACACATATGACCCAGTTGACCCGTTTGACCCGTTAGTGACATATTAGTTGAAATATAGTGTAGTCATGTATGACAACCTAACATACAAGAGTATCATACAAATTATCCATGTGTATCATATTGTCAACCCAAGTTCTACCTAGGTCACATACCACATTAGATCATCATACAACTCATGCAAGTCCCTAACAACTATCATGCTCAGTGTAACTATAACACGGCTAATGCATCATACAAGGATCAAATCATGCACAACATAACCATATAACCCATAACTATGAATTCTCATAAACAGGCCAAACTGGTAACTAATCAACTAAACATTCATACAACCTAATCAACACATTCAACCACATTAGAAATCATTCATGAACATACTAGCATGATCCTAATGTCCCAAACATGCTCAATTCTTCATATTTAAGAAATGGCACAAATAAAGTTTCCCTTTTGGGAAAGCACATCCCAAATCCATCAAACACTCAATGTACTCATGAATTCATTACTAATATACCAATTCAGGCTCATAACAACATCTAGACACGATCAACAATACCTAATCATCATAATCCATCAATCATCATGAACAAAAGTTTCCACTTTTGGCAAGATATGAACTAGCCTACATCATGCATAGATTTGTTGCACTAAAATCATTATCTAATTCCCATGAATCATTATCAAGCACATTACATCACCAATTCATTACAATTCATCAACATTCAACATCAAAAGTTTCTCCTTTTGGCAAACTATGAACTACAACATGCATTCTTGAATTTCCAATGTTCATAACAACATCCTAGCATCTAATCATCATCATAATCACATCCATAACACCAATTCATTAACAATTCAACATTTCATGCGAAATAAAGTTACTATTCTTAGTAACCTATGCACAATGCATCAAATCCAAACTTTCTTGCACAATCGACGTTAACTAGCATGTATTCAATCTAACTAACATATTAACATCATCAATCAACCAACATTAAGCCACCAATTGACCAAAATCGCACAAAACTCTCGGCCATAATCAAAACAAATGAAAAGAACATGAAATTAACCTTTAATTCAAGGAAAGGAACAAACTTTGATGTTGTGAACTTGTTGTATGGCTTGAAATCGAACCAACATCATAGCAAATCGATTGTTCTTGGCTGAAATTAGAAGGTGTGGTGTTGTAGAACCAAAGTCACGGCCATAGGGGTGTTATGGACTAGGGTTTTTGTTTTAATTAACTTGATTATCTCAAAATACCCTTTTAACCCTTATAATTTGTGTTTTATCAAAATTAGACTTTTAAACACTTTATAAAGGGTTTTTAACTTAATAATATAAACATTATTAATCAACAATAAAAATTTTATAAATTATTTCACTAGTCACAAGATTCACAAAATAAATGCACACGTTTCCACGTTACATGATAAAATTCACAATTAACATTTAAATCACATAAACACATAAGCATAAGTTAATAATCACATTATTAACTAAATTATTATTAGTTTAACATTATTAATTATTATCAAGTCACCAACGTTCAACGACAACCAGTGCGTGCTCACGACACGTGTATGCAAGACTTAACGGAACTAACGGAGTTTGGTAACGGAAAATTACCGGATGTCACATTATCCCCATGTTGAAAGAATTTTCGTCCTGAAAATTGTGTTACATGGTGAGTGTTCCATCACTGTCTACTGCATTGGCACACAGAAATAGAAATCGAGTGAGTCTTGGATGAGTTGTCACATCATCCCCATGTTGAAAGAAATTTCATCCCGAAATTTAAATCAATACCTTCGTCTGCAGGCATCGTCTTTTCGAATAGTTGAGGATACTTAAGCTTCATTTGGTCTTCACATTCCCACATGAATTCTGGTCCATGTCGTGAGTTCCAACGAACTTTGACTATGGGTATCTTGCTTTGCTTAGGTGTTTTCACCTCACGATCCATTACATCGACTAGTTCTTCAATAAAGCGTAATTGTTCACCTTTTGAGCATATATTTTCAGGTAACAATAATTGAGGATTAGGGATGCTGCCTTAGCGACGACCCTAGGATTTGCATTATCTAAACTTATTGGATGTCTCTGATAATTAAGTTGAATTTTATTTATTATTATTGATTTGTAAACTTTCTCCCGGGTTGTGGGACTTTCAATCCTTTTGATTCTTTGACTATGTTTGTCATGTAATTGACTAACCATGACACAAGTCTCCATTTGTGTTGGGTAACGTCATGACACATTGACTTTCCATTATTTAATGCATCTCTATTAATTAACAATATGTTATGACGATCCCGTCTATTACATCCTCGTGTTTCCGCTATAAGCGGAGGGTGTGACATTATATGCAAAACAAGGTTCGCATGGAAAAACCTCTTATCAGCTATGGAACAAGAGGCCACCATTCATTGGCTTTCTTAGGTCCTTTGGCAGCAGGTGCACCATACTTAACATAAAGGAAAATTTAGCAAAATTTACTGAAAAGTCAGATGATGTTATCTTTATTGGGTATTCCTCAAACTCTATAGCCTATAGAGTATACAACATTAAAAATCAACAATTTGAGGAATCATCCAACATTGTTGTAAATGAGCACACTCATTGTGTTAAGGGAAATGGTCCTGACCATATCTTTGATTTAGAACTATTTCCCAACTATTCTAAACAATATTATAAGATTGTTTTAGCTTGAACATGAACTCAAAACGACACCTCTAATGATCAACTGTCCGAGTTACCCACACCTATTTCAGTTTCTCCAAGAAAACATAAAGAACAAGCTCCCACTACTGCAAGACCTGAAAGCTTGAACGTCTCAGGAAATAGTGGAGCTTTAACAAGTTGTCAGCCAAATTAGCCTCAAAACTCATCAGGTGACAACTCTAACACTCAACACCAAGCTGACGAAGACACTAAACTGGAGGAACATGCAACTGTGATGTTGCTTCACCGCAAAATACCATTAATGTTGTAACACGTTCATTCAATCAGTCCTTATTGAATGTGTGTGAAACATCAATTCGAACTGATGTTCACAATCCTGAGTTAAACTTTTCAAACCTGGATCTATCTATGCAACTAGAAGTGATTCCTATGCTTAGGATACACAACATTCATCTAGCTGAGAACATCATTAAGGACGTCTCAGAAGGTGTGAGAAATAGAAGATAGACTCCCAATGGGAATGTTTGCTCGTACTCATGCTTTTTTCCTCAAGTGGAACCCAATAAGGTGGAAGAAGCTCTCAAGGACAACAATTGGGTCGAACTAATGCAAAAGAAGTTGCTTCAATTCAAGAGAAAAAACATATGGAACCTATGTCCATTGCCACCTGGCCAAGTCCCTATTGGCACCAAGTTGGTGTTTAGAAATAAAAGAGCCAATAGAGGTTTGATCATCAAGAACAAAGCCAGACTTGTGGTTCAAGGATGCACACAAGAGGAAGGAATAGATTACACTGATGTCTTTGCACCAATTGCAAGACTTGAGGCTGTGCGAATTTTCCTTGCTTTTACAGCATCCAACAACTTCACAGTCTATCAACTTGATGTAAAATGTGCATTTCTGTATAGGGATATCGACAGAGAAGTCTATGTATGCCAGCCACCTAGATTTGAAGACCCACAACACCCCAATTAAATGTGCAAACTGGATAAAGCTCTTTACGGGTTACGCCAAGCTCCTAGGCTGTGGTATGAGACACCGTCTCAGTTTCTTCCAAAGAATAGCTACACTAGAGGCACCATAGACAGGACATTGTTCATAAAGAAGTCTGGGAAGGACATATTGCTTGTACAAGTCTATATTGATGACATAGTACTTGAAAGACTTTGAAAGCATCATGAGGAAGAAATTTGAGATAAGTTCCATGGGAAAGATGGATTTCTTCCTTGGAATTCAAGTGAAGCAGATGGAAGAAGGGTTCTTCATCAATCAATCTAAGTATGTCAAGGACATCTTAGAAATATTTGAAATGAAAGATTGTAAGCCAGCCAAGACACCTATACAAAGAAATCATAATCTTTATCCTGATTCCAAGGGGGAGGATACTGATCAGCATAAGTAAATGGAAATTATTGGATCTCTAACGTATCTCACTGTAAGAAGACCTGATATCATGTTTGCAACCTGCATCTTTGCAAGTTATTAGGCTGCTCCTAAGGTGTCTCACCTAATTGCCATAAAGAGAATTCTTAGATACCTTAAAGGAGCTCCCAAACTTGGCCTTTGGTATCCTAAGAACAAGGATTTCAACCTTTATGGTTACACTGACAGTGATGATGGAGGTTGCAACATTAACAAGAAATCCACACAAGGATGATGTTAACGTCTTTATGGAAGGATCATCTCCTTGCAATGCAATAAGCAATCATGCGTCTCTACATCAACTGTTGAAGCTGAATACATTACTGCTACAAGCTGCTATGCTCAACTGGTATGGATTTAGAATCAGATGTTAGACTTTGGTTTCAACTTCATGGAGACTCCTATCTATATAGACAACAAGAGTTATATTTCTATAATAGAAAGTCCAGTCAAACACTCTAAGACAAAGCATATTGACATCAGGTATCATTTCATTCAAGATATAAATGTGAAAAACTTAATCAAATTAGTCAAGGTTGATTCAAATAAACAATATGTTGATTTGTTCACCAAAGCCTTTGATGAACAAATATTTAAGTATTTTGTTAGGCCTGGAGTTTTGTATAGGTTTAGTTTCTTGAATCAATCATTGTAATGACTTTTATAACCTTTAATCATTATGTATGCAATATATGTGTATAGGTTAAACCATATATTATGTATTGCTTTATATGTATATTGCAGGAAAATCATTAGTATTAGTCAGTTTCAAGAAGGTGACGAGTGTTGGAAACATCTACGGATGAACAAAATGTTCCTCCGTAGATACTTTGGAACAAATCAAGATCTTAGTGGAACTCCTACGGAAGCCTTTCAAGATCAGCCTTCAAGTACATATAACTCCCAAAGAAGACTGACTTCCTACGGAAGACAAGTGCTCCTGCAGAAGAGGAAATCTCCTACGGAAGACAAGTGTTCCTGCGGAAGAAGAAATCTCCTACGGAAGACAAGTGTTCCTGCGGAAGACCAATAATTCCAGCGGAAGACAAAGTAGCAGCGGAAGATCAACTTGATGTACTTCCAAGTACATCAAGTCAACAGAAAACTCTAAAGTAAAAAAGTCAACATCTACGGATTACTTATACTTTAGTCAGAGAATGTCGCATGAGAATATTCTCTGAGTAACTACCTTACCCCGATATGGAAGTTATAATTTCCAAATTAATAAACCCTAAGCCTATAAATACAAGGCTTAGGTACACAATTAAAGGCATCGATTGCACTAAAACCCTAGCAGCCGTAATCATATTCACAACAATTCATATGCATCAATATAGCATTAGAACCCTAGCATTAGCAAGATCATTAATTGATTATTGTAATCATTTGTCAATATTTAATGAAAAACATTTGATATATTTATGTATGTTCTTCAATTGTTATTCAATTGTTCTTCGTTAGTTTGAGTATTGAGTTTGTTCTTCTCGACATATATTTGTTTGTTTATTTATATTTATTAAATTAATCAGACAACAAAGAAATGGTAATTCCACGATCATTATTTTGTTAATAAGCTGATAATTCCCTGGATGATCCTTGGATTCACAGGTGGTATTAGAGCCAAGTGCTCATTGATTTAGATCAGTTGATCTATCAATGTTAGTCTTTATTCGATTAATTATGTATATCACTCGATCTGTCAAGTTTTTGACTAGACATATTGATTTTCATTAAAATTTCTTTAGGGTCTGTTCATACGTTCAAAGGTATTAAACTCATCACTGATCGTGTTAGTTGAACAAAACAATTAATTCACATATCAGGATTAGCTAATTAATAGCTATTTAAGATATTTGAATTAACAAATTGGTGCGATTATTAAAGTTATTTAATTGAGCAAGCGGGTACTATTTCATTGCCCGACCAACTAAAATCTGCATTAAACTTGTTTTAATTCGTAGATTTGAGTTATTTTTCAGTTGATAACAATTGTTCAAACCTTATTTGAACATAGTTAACATTAAATATTCTCAATTAAAATTTTCAAAAGAGAATTTATTGATATTTTTGAGCAATTGTGACATAACTATCTTAATTAATTGATAAGTAAGAGGTTGTCATCAGTTATCTAAATATGAGTAATTCAGCAGTTGGATCAGCCTACCAACCCCCTAAGTTAGAGAACAAGGCTAATTTCAAAACATGGAAAATCTATTTTTAGGAACCATGTAAATTATACTGATTCTGATCTGTGGACTTCAATCACAGAGGGTCCTTACATTCCACCAGCTTTAGGACCTGATTAGAAAGATAACAATCAGCTAATTAGTCTAAAGGATTTATCACCTGAAGATGTAAAGAAGGTCAAGATCGATATCAGAGCCTATAGTATGCTTACTATGGCTTTGCCTGAAGACCTTCTTGTTAGTTGTAAAGCCTATAAAACAATAAACTCACTGTGGAAAACTTTGCACACCTTGTGTGAAGGCAGTGATGAAATCAGAAGCATCAGAAAGGATACACTCATCAAACAACAAAAGCAATAATAGTTCAGAACCAATTATTGTGATTCTTGATTCTGAAGAGTAGAAAGCATCATTTGCAGCATTCAGGTCCAGCTTCAAAGCATATCTGGGGAGTACTTTAATTCCAGCACATTTTTGCCAGCAAGATCTAGAAGAACTTCATCCTGATGAAGTAGAAGCGATGGATTTGCAGTGGCAGATGGCAATGATTGCTTATAGGGCAAAGATGCATCTGTGGAGAAACAATGGCCCATCTACTCCTAGGAGAACAACAAAGATAGATATTGATAAATCAAAAGTGAGATGTTTCAAGTGTAATCTATATGGACATTTTCAAGGGAGTGCGACTAGCAATCCTCATCTCAGCAATAATATCAACATTCTCAACATCAGCAACAAAATCATCAAGAAAATCAAAGGTCTTTCAATCAGCCTCAGCTGACCAACTCATCCCCACCAACCACAAGTACATCTGAAGCAAGCTCAAGCAAGAACCAAAAGACTGGGTTAATCATCTTGCACGATGGTACTTGTGACTTGAGCTTACATGAGTAGAAAGTTTAGAAGAGAATCAAGCAATCATGGCAGTCATGGAGAACAAAGTCCCACGAATGTGAAGAGAGGTAAGGGAAAGATTATGTTCATCCAACTGCATTGAGGAAGTTGAGAGATACAGAACTCATGCTCAACAACTTGCTAATAAAGTAAAGAAACATTAGTTTTTAATGAATCTCATATAAGGAAACATAAACTTTATCAAATAAAGATCACATCCTTACAAAAAGATTTAGATAAACTTGTTTCAGAAAATTATAATTTAAAGGCACAAGTTGATCAGTTGACTATATCCTTAACAAAATCAATGACAGAACATGCATCTACTGAAGGGAAACTTTAGCAGTTTCAACTGTCATCTCAACAATATGAGAAGTTGTTAAATTCTCATATTGAATCACAAAAATATAGGTTTGGGTTTTCATAATGTTCAACCACCTATAAATAACAATTATACCACATTACCTGATTCTATGACGAATAGCTTATCAAACCATTTTGTAAAAAGCACCAATAATATGGTTAAAACTAATAATAATCAAGTGGAAAATGGTGATGATTTTGAGGTGAGTGATACTAAAGCAACTGATTCAGAAGTTTCACAACAAGATGAATCAGATTTTGATTTTGATGTATTTGATGATCGGTTTGAGCCGGATGATCATGTTGAACAACATGGTGATGATAAGGGTAAAGGAACAAGTTTGGTGTTTGAACCTTCAATACCAAAAGTGCTTGAAGAAATCAAAGTGCCCTATCCACCTCAATAGAGAAACTTGCTGAAGAATATATACGAAAGGATAGCTCAATTGAATGCTTGAATTCAAGAGCTAAAGAAGCAACAAGTCAACCAACCAACATTCCAAAGGTCTGAAGCTGAAGCAAGTGTAAGTTCTACGGAAGAAGCAAAAACTACTTCCGCAGAAAAGAATAGGAAGACCAAGTCCACAAATTCAGCAGATCTTCTGCCGGACCGGGTGAAGGGTTAGCACTTACAACACAGCAACACAATGAGGAGAGTGTATTTAGAACACTTAACAGATCAAATGGGGAACCGGTTATGGTGATGCTAAGAACACAAGTAAACTTAGAAAGGAACAAGATAACAATACAAGTGGTTGGCTTTCAAGGATGTTGTATATTGCTTCTCAAGTTCAAGTTACAAGTATTCAGCATTGCATACATTACAAGTCTTTGAGATACTATATACTACAACCTACAGACGGCCATACTTTGAAGGCAAGCTGGATACATGGACAAGACAACACAGTCCATGTAGAAACAAAAGGCAGATTGCCTTTTGGCTAGTGACTATGACATGCCATAGCTCACATCCTAATATATTACAAAAAGGATAAAAGTACATAAAGTAGAAAGGTT
>BJCO01722094.1:0-10910 GCA_018326465.1 Flaveria floridana | reverse complement strand
CTGGTTCGAATCTTCGATATGTGGCACCTCATTCAAATCTGGAAGCTTCGGCTTTTGATAATGATCTCCCAAACCCGACATTATTTTCGAATTAACGTGTTTTTGGAATGACGAAGGCTGAAAAATCTCGAGTGTTGGATGAATGAAAGCTCAAATGAAAAAATTTAGAGTGTTGGATGAGATGTCGAGTGTTGAAAGCTCAAAGGTATTTAAGGTGAAAATCTGGTGCACAAACCGTCACGGTTTGGCCTCCACGTGACGGTTCGTGGCGCGACTCCCCGGCCCTTTTGTCAAAATCACGTCTACATCGTACCTACATCGTACCTTAAACTGAGACCTTGTATCCTAGAGGTCACGGTTAGGCCAAACCGTGATGGTTTGGTGACCGGTTTTCAAACTTTATCAACCCATTTGTTGTTTTGTTGTCATGAGGTCACGGGTAGGCCAAACAGAAACTGTGACCGCAAGCCCTTGCGGTCATGGTTAGGTACCAAAATGTGACCGCAAGCCTTAACCGTGACCTTTTGACTCGACCTACCCCTAAAAACCCCAGCGGTGTCCCCATTAGGACCCTAAATAATGGAAACCTTAAAGGATATGTTAAGCGTATTTTAATTTTAACCACATTTTTAAGTTTCATCTTTTTCTAAAACGCTCCTAACTTTTACATAAAACATTATTTTTTTCGAAAAATTACCACCATTATTTATCTTTAAAATGCCTATAATTTTGATAAATAAAAAATGAAACTTGTTCACCTTATTTTAACTCGTTGTATAATATTAGGTTATTGTGTAATATTATTAAATCATTGTGACTAATGTTGACCATTTTGTTATGCATTGTGTTTTTTTAAAAATGATGATTTTCAAATAAACAATGCTAAAAATATAAATTTTGTATGATTTATAGTCACACCCTCGAAATCCACATGCTGGGTTTTACCGCGAGACGTGTGAACAAACTGTCATCCAAGCCATTAGTTACTCAAAATAACTCTATATGTAACATTTAAAATAAACCAAAGTTTAAAACTTTAAAACATCGTGAAAGCGTTTAATAAATAAATCAAACCCAAAGTGCTAAAATGTAAAATGCACAAAAACACGCGCCCAAACCATTGTTTGAACATATATAATGAAACCCAAATGTAAACAAATGATTGTTTCAAAAGCTTGCTTGACTCATGAGAAAGCATACTAAAAGTGTCAACACGATAGTTAGTGAGTTCAATAGTTTGTGTTTAAATAAGTAATAACAGTTCTAAAATATAAGTAAGTGCATTGAAATAGGTAGCTAATCTAATTTCATAAGTATTAACCATAGTGATTTTGCGATCGAAGTTGACTGTGTTCGTTCGTTTGCCTTCCGCCATGACATACTAAGTCGTGACAATGTTAGTTGTTTAGAACAATATTGCATCCGCTTGACCTCCAATCGTACAGATAGACTTGTCCAACCCAATAGTACTAGCCAAGATTACCCGCTAGTTTTCTTAATTAACGATCCAAAAGTGTAAGGTCTTTCAATGTTATATCACACTATATTATACTATACACAACTTATAAAAGTAAGCGTTTATCTGCCCCCAAAAAGAGATTGTATAAAAGTGTGACATTGAACTCACCTGGTGCGTAATGAATAAGCTAAGCAAAACTAACAAAGACTAGAAAGACAACCTATCAACCTAGAACACGTGAGTACATAAGTACGTGTGACCATAATAGCTCAATAAACCCTAAGTGCTCAATCAACACACTGACCCAAGTGATTATGAAAAACAATAACACATTTGACCAAGTTGGGTTGTTTGACCCATTGGTGACATATTAATTGAAATCTTGTTTAATCAAGTATAGTAACTCATTACTCAGGATTATCATACAAACAATCCACGTATGTCATAATTATGAATCTTAAGTTCTATCAAGATTATCATACTAACATAAATTATCATAAAACATATGTGAATCTTAGCAAATCATCATGCACAACATAAATATAATTAAATATCAACAAACAAATCACACATTGAGTTTAATCACGCACCGCATGTCATGTGAAGTCACTCACGACTTCACATCCTAAATCCTGCTAATCCTAATAAGTAGGTGCCTCAGATTCGCATGCATGTATAATGTTCATCATTATATTCCCAAATATTGTTCATACCAATTCAACACATTAAACATACAATACAAATACATACTTTAACCTAAACATAATTTCATAACTTTCTAATATAAACTAATCACTTTGCATAATATCTCTCATGAAGCCTATATTTCCAAATAACCCATAAAGCATCCAAATAATCCAACTAATGCATTTTAACATATTAGATATTATCAACAAGCATTCTACATGATCTTAACTCCATATGCATGCCCAATTCACAAGATCAAATGCTTTATATCAACAAAGTTTCCCTTTCGAGAAAGTAACACCCAAAAGCCAATTTTTCATCAAATTCAATCATGGATTTATCAACATTATACCCAATCTAGTTTCCCTTTTAACTTTACATTGATCTTGTTGTCTAAATTAGTGTTCCAACTGGCCTTCAAAGCATGATTGGTTGTAAGATATTGTATAATGTATCTCAGGTACCAGTCCTTAGGATTAAGCTTTATAACATTTGTAAAACACTTGAGGGCAATCTACATTATTTTTCAAAACCAATTTACTTATGTTATTATTATGTTCTTTATTTGTGTTTATTGTTTTACTTTAACTGGATCCCTATTGATTTGTTAAGTGTTCTAGTCTCTTCAACCTTATGAAACTGTTGCATTGCTCCCCTTCATCGGTCCTGCAGAAAGGGTGGTGCATTGACAATGATGGTGTGTGATGGCGGTATGCCGGCAATGGTATACTGGTGATGGCGTTGTGCCGGGAAGAAAACGAAGAGGAAAGGGATGGGGTGGGTTGGGTTTTTAAATATATTTATTAATAAAATTAGGTCCCATATATATATTATATGTATTTTATTTTTTTAGTTCATAGGTATTTTGGTCTTTTAACACTCACTTAACTGAAAAACTAAACCGAAGTTAGTGCGAGAGACCAATGGTGTTAACGTTTGCCAAATAGTTGAAACCAATAATATAGTTTCTCAACAGTTAGTACCAACCTTGTAATATGAACATATCACATGAACCAATTGTGTAACTAACTCATATAATAATTAATGATATTATTGTAGGACCGGTTAAGGGAGGTCAATATAATCAGTCTCATAATGTGAAGAGCGCTAGAACACTTAACAGTTTAAATAGGGAAACGGATTTAAGAACAAGATACAAAGAACGCAAGTAAACAACGAGACATAACTCAAGAAGAATATATATGTGTTAGAACCGTGTACGTACAGAGTACTAACTGATTCAACGTGAAACCAGATCAAATAGTGCGGAATCCTATTTGATTGGCAATCCAATCAGTGAGAACGACAACCTGATCAATCTAATGATTAAACAAACATTAAGAATGAGTAGAGATCGATCAGGAACGAACTTGGAAGTTGGATGGCCGAACTAAAACGCTCTGGACGGCTAGGGTATAATAATATTCGAAGTGTTACGTTTTTTCATGATTTATGTGGTATTTATAGATTTCAGTGTTCAGTTGTACGACTGAGCCATTGGCATGGTTCAGTCATGCGACTGAGTCATGCGATTGATTCATACGCACGACTGAACTCCACTAATGGTTCAGTCGTGCGACTGAGCCAATCTTATGTCTTAGTCGTACAACTGATCCAGTCACCTGGTTCTGTCGTGCGACTAGTCCATAAGCATGGTCCATTCGTGCGTCTGGTCCATAAGCATGGTCCATTAGCATGAATAGCCACAAGACTAAGTCAAACACATTTCCGAATCATCGTTGACTCAGAATTATGCATAACAACCTCAAACCTATATATATAGTTCATATAGCATGTAATAATGAATGTTATAAGAATATGATATAATCAAGGTTAAATAAACATCCAAACACATATCATTACATCCAAACCCATATCATATTACAATATTGTTCTTGAATTACATATGTGTAAGAAGTGAAAGACATAAACATTAAAGTACAATAAACTAGGGCCATCATGTATCAACAAACTCCCCCTTGGACCTAGTTTACTCTATTATCTAACACTCTTCAAATGCTCTTGAAACTTCTTGTACTTCTCCTCTTTTGTGACTCCTGCATGAATCTCGAATGCAAAGTAGAGTCTGATAACATGTTGGAACTGGACAGCTTGTACAATGTCTTGTGTATCATGGAATAGTGGCCACTTGTATAAAGTATAAACATCTTCTGCCGACAAGTTAGTAAGCCACATTGGGTCGAATACCCTGATTGTCTCAATCTTACCGTCTCTGTTCAATACAATTACCGCTTCACTCGTCCTCCAATCGTAATACCACCACTTAAAATAAGGTGTGAAATCCTGTGGCATTTCCCTCAACAGAATCTTTGACATTGTTCTCGGAGGTCTCCACTTCAACACCACCTTTCTTCGTCCAGAAATTGAGTCAACTTCAGTTTTATGAAGAAACCTCCTCGGTTGTTGAGGTTTGAAGTTGACCCATCTCGTGTGGTATTCCTTCTTTAAGGCTTTCTCGAACCCACCCGATATTTTCCTCGGGTTAGCATATAACAGATCTAGGTTGCTAATCTGTTTAACTCAAAACCTGGGAGAGTCTTCAGATCATGTGGATATCTGAAGTACTCGATCCTTTTCTCCCTTTTTACAGCATAGACATCTAAATCATCAAAATACACCCAGCTGACAATCTTTCTTGACACTTTCTGATGTCTTTTAACTTTGTACAGCTTTGTATATACATACTGCTTTTGAGGCTCTCTCTGAGTTTTCATCTCAGCTAAGCATGCAGCCCATGCAGCTTTCTTTTGTACAACATCAACATCATCAGCTTGAGCTTTATTCTCTGCTACTTCTTTCTCGATGACTTTCTCCTCAACCTTGTCAAATACACCAATGACAAAGGTTTCACCTAAGTCTGGTATAACATCTCCATCTGTATTTGTGTACTGAGGATAGTGATCTGACGTGACATCCTCTATCTCTATCTCATCCACTCCTTGCAGCTCCTCATCACTATTAACATCCACTTCAGAAGCATATCTAACTATCTCATCCGGGTTCAGTCTGAACATCTTTGTGAGTTTTTCATCTGATAGATCGTGGATGATCTCCCCCTCTTCTGGAGTGTAACTCACAGATCGTCTAACAATCCCTTGCAAATCAAGAATCATTGCAAGTTGAGACTTGATTTGCTATAGGGGAGCAACATCGTATTCATCGACCTGTTGAGTTTCACCTATTTGATAGAATAATCAGTAAAGCACACATTGATTTTGAACATCAAGAGATGCGCCCACAATGATTGTTAGTATATTCATCCACTTAAATCCATACACAGATTTTTGACACACATTGGTGATAATTTAGGTGTATTAGTTCAACAAGTATTTGTGGATCCCACGCTTATATGGTTATCAACCTTCCTCAGGAGATATTTGAGCGGTTTATAGGTTTTTGTCAAGAAACAACTATTCTAAGAGCTTTCAAAGAGATGCCAAGCCTCAGGTCAGTGCCACGCACAACAGAGAGGCGCAAGCAACAATGAATTCTTAGAATATATAGGTTATGCTTATCCTCAGGTCAGTGCCATTGCACAGCAGAGAGGCACACTTCCTATCTTCTTGTTAGAGCAATTTTAAAATACATTTAACGCAGTAACGGCATTTGTCATTTGCATTGCTCCTGTTTTTGGTCACTAGCACACATTTGGGGCTTTCTTTTTGCTCCTCACCCCTTATTGTAAATTTATTGATTGTGCAGATCAGGGATAACATGGGAACCCACAAACTTGTTGATTGATTTAATTTACATGATTCACCAACGATGTCTACTAGTCTATTATGTTGAATCTACCGACATATCATATAGTGGACATGCAACCTCTAAATCTACTTTCTCCAACAGACTAGCTTACTATCATTTTTCAACTTATTAGGCTTTGACTTCTGAGACTTATTATTTTCTTTACTTTCAATATAATATTTCAAAAATGAAAAATCCTTTTGGTGTCCCAATCGATTCGATTCATGTGTACTATCATATTCCTTTGTACTGAATCGATTTCTAGGATTTGATGTCTTTGCTTTTCAGCTTACCTGCCCACCCCCTTTCTTTTTTTTCTTTTCTTTTTTTTAAGTAATACTACTGAAACTTAAACTATTCCCCCCTAAAATTCTAAAACAGAAAATATTTTTGTGTTTTTGAAAATTTTAAGATAAAAGAGAAAAGAAAATAATATAAAATAAATTTGACAGAAAAAATGAAAACTAAGACACATACTGACGAACTATGAACTCGACTCCTCCGGAATTACATCCTCTTTCTTTTTGACGCCATTAACCTCTAAAAGATAATAAAATCTCGATTTATCAAAAGCTTTTGTATAGAGGTCGTTGCGCTGAAAATCCATATTAATTTTAATTACATCGATTTAATGCTTTTCAAAACAATCACTTATGAAGTGATATTTAATACCGACGTATTTGGTTTTGGGATGTTGTACCGATTTTTAGTTATAGCTATGACAACAAAATTATCAATAAAGATAGGAGTGTTAGTAAATTGCAAATCGTAATCCCGCATTTGCTGTTGAATCTAAATGATTTGAGCGTAGCAACTTGCAGCAGCAACGTATTCAGCTTCACATGTTGATAGAGCAACAGACGTCTGCTTCCTACATTGCCAAGTGACTAACCACCTTCTAAAGAATTGACACCCCACAGATGTCGACTTGTAGTTCATCTTGCATCCACCATAGTCTGAGTCACTATACGCTGCATGTTCAAAGTCATCATCATTAGGATACCATAACCTGAGTGTTGAAGTACCCTTCAAATAACGAAAGATATGATTCACCCCAATTATATGATTGACTTTTGGTTTTGACTGGTATTTGGAACAGAGACACATGGCATACATGATATCAGGATGAGAAGCTGTGAGATACATTAGAGATCCGATCATTCCATGATACATGGTAGCATCTACCAAATCCCCATTTTCATTGGGTGCCATATCGTGGTTTGTGGAAAGAGTGGTACAAACAATCGTTACATTTTCCATATCGAACCTACTTAGGATGTCTCCCACATATTTGGTCTGATGTAGAAAGATTTCATTAGGTGTCTGATCCACCTGTAACCCCAGAAAGAACTTCATCTCTCTTATTGCACTCATTTTCAAATTCAACTTTCATCACAGATTCAAATTCTTTACATAATGCTTCGTTTTTTTGAACCGAAGATTATGTCGTCCACGTATATCTGAACCAACAGTAAATTACCATCTTTTTCTTTGATGAATAATGTGCAGTCAATCACTCCCCTTCGAAAGCCATGTTTCAGCAGGCTCTCGGTGGTTTTGGATAGGAAACACTGAGCAGCAGACTTAGTTGTGGAGGCTTTTGACATATCCAAGACATACAAGTCATTATATCTTGAAGCTGACATTAGAACTTTCTCCTTAAGGATAACATAATCCTTCTTCAGAATGTAGCATCTCTTATTATCGAATACAACTTTAAAGCCCTTGTCGCGGATTTAAGAAACTGAGAGTAAATTGTTCTCCAGTTGTTGAACGTAGTTGACTTTATCGAACTTTACCTTCTCACTTCCCACTTCACCTTGAGCTATGATATAACCTCCTTTATTTCCCGCAAAAGATACATGTCCCGCTTTGATTTGTTTGACATTGAAAAGGAGAGACAGATTCCCGGTCATGTGCCTGGATGCCCCACTATCAATAATCCATGTGTTAGTAAAACCGTTGTAGCGGATAACCTGCACAAAAACAGAAATGATCAGTTCAAGAGTGGGACCCTAGCCTTTACTGGCTTGGGTTTCCCAGAAGCATCATGCATTACAAACTCCACCCACTGTCCTTCGGAAGATGAAGACACATTTTTCTTCATCTTGTCCTCACTCTCAGACACACTTGTTGATTTTTTCTTGCCACAAACCAGTTTTATGTAAGTCTTGTTTGTGATAAACAGACGACTGGTTTATAGTTTGAACCTTTGGTTTGCTTTCATCCCTAGGGGTTACCTTAGTTAACACAGCTTTGCCAGGAGCTTGTCTGTGTTGCTTTTGGTATTTTAGAGGGGTATTTGATCTTGTTTTAGAAAATCTAGGTTTATTTTCATGAACAAGTTTAATTTTTCTTCTTGGTGTCTGATAGTAAGGATAATTATGAGAAATATGTCCTCGTTCTTCACAACTATAACAGGATCTCCCCTTAATAGGTCTGGGAGATCTGTTGTGTGGGGAAAGTAGGATCTAGGGCTGGTCGCTTTCTTCTCAACTTTAGGTTTCTGATCGTCTTTAACAAATTTTATTGGTTTGACATTTTGATTACTTTTTACTTTCATTTTGTTGAGATTTTGATGTTGAGCAGTTCCGGACTGAGTTGGTTCTGAATTTTTAGATTTTAAGACATGAACTTTTGAACCCAACCCAAGAGTAGCATTGCAATTCTCATCTTCCCTATTTTCAGTGACAGCCCCATCTGTAGTGCTAGAACTAGATGCCTTCTGTTCAATAACAGATTACACAGTTTTATCTATGGAATCTAGATCACTGACTAGAGGGGTCGTCACCACATGATCCTTGATAGAGTTATTATTTATAGGTCGACATTTTGTATTCAAAAGGATCGCATGTGGTGGTGGCACTACTTTATAACAAAGCCCTTCCCCGTTGTCTCTTTCTTTGACTAAGTTCTAAACAATGTGAGAGGAACTAGCTAGACTGTGAAGTTTTTGATTTAACGATTCAATTTCAACTTGCAAAATAGCTTTTTCTTTCTTAGTTTCCTCTATTGTTGATAAATAGAAATTACTGTCATTTGCTTGATTTAAGGCAACAACCTCGGTTTCCCTAAGTTACGTTTCTAATAAATCAAGTTTTTCTTTAAAGCTACTTTCATTTTGTTTTAACACTCGATTAGCTTTAGTGCATAATTTCAAATCATTTACCAGACTGTCATTGTGATCTAACAACCTAGCAATTTTTAAGTCTATGCATTCACGAAATTTATTACATTCTGCACAAGCATGCTTATCAAAAAGTTCGTCTTTAGAATCTACCTATGGAGAGCTGGATGTGTCAGCCATAAATGCAAACGTAGATTCCTCGATGACTGGAGATTCCATGCTAGCAGCAGTCAATTCATCTTTAACCAATTGATCCACGACATCCGTAGCTTCTTCAACATCTGGATAAGTATCATCAGCTATGTTATCTCCTTCACTCGCTGACCCATTATCAAGATCTTCTACCAGTGCCACATTTACGTCTCCATCAAACATAAATCTGAAGGACCAGTCCTGTCCTTCATCTTCTTGAGCAACCAATGCCTTCGAATCCTGACCTGTTGATCCCACTTTCTTCTCTTTGTCATGACGGTTGATTGATGGAAAAGGGTTACCATTTCCTGTCTTCTTAGGTTTTACGCACTCTCTTTGGAAGTGACCCTTTTCACCACAGTTAAAGCATGTAACTTTGGTTTTATCAAAACCAAATGCTATGTCTTTGGTGGCAACTAGATTCTGACCCGTCTTTTTTCACAAACTTTTTAGCCCTTCTAACAGCACTTGCCAAAGCCCACATGATATCCATTCTTTCCAACTCTGTCTCATCTACCTGCTCATAGTCTTAATCTGCAAGATGACAATTTCCTATCTTACTAGCAACCAACCCATCATACGAGTGTACAACCGCAACGAGAAGATCCATATGCTCTTTTGCTACTTCAAAAGTAACATTTCCTAGATTCTCGGTCTTCAGCTTAGTAGGATTTGAGTTAGGGATACTATATTGGGTTCTAGATGAACTTGGTGATTCACTTCCCGAAGAGACATTTTGAGAAGTTCCAGACATGTTGGAAACAAACGTTGTCTGAAGAGGTGCTCCAGATGAAACTGGGGTAGAAGTAACGTTATAGAGTGAAGGATTCTGGGTGTAAGATCCTTTCTTAGACTTGTATTTCAACCATAGTTCCTCTTCCCTTAACTTCAAGATAAAATCATTGATGTCTAATGTGGCGAAAGTATCATTCTGTCTCAGATTAGACACAAACGAATCCTATTTATCTGGCAGACCATCAGCTAGCTTGCTACTTTATCCTTCATTAATATAGTAACCCCGTGTGTATGCAGCTTACTTATTAGATGATAAAACCTATCAATAATATCATCCAAGCTCTCATTTCCTATGGTTGAGAAGTTATCAAATTCCTTCTTGAGAGCTTTAGCCTTCAGCACCTTCAAGGTTGCATTACCATCATATCTCTTTTCCAGAGCCTCCCATAACTTCTTTAATTGCTTATGTTCTGAAAACTAATGGACGATATCCTTATAATTGACTGTGTAAATAACGCATACACTTTCTTCTCAGCATTCTGTGCAACCTTTTGTCCCTCATTCATACCACCAAGGTCAGTTTTACCCTATTAGCACCAACTGGTATAGAATATCCAGTCTCAATGGCTGTCCACAAGTTAGGGTCAACACCGTTCATATAAATTTCAAAACGTTGTTTCCATTAAGGGTATTCATCCAAAGTTAACAGCTTCGATGTTTTATTATGATTCCCAATCTCATTTTCCAGAAGCAATAGATTCTGGATCCGAGAGTCCTTACCAGCAGTAAACGCAGAGTTCTGATCGTCCATGGTTTCTATTGGATCAAGAAAAAGGCTGGTGCAACCAAAACCAATTCACTTAGACAAATTTTGGTACTACATATAAAGGCTTCCGAAGCTTAGAATGAAACTTCCGAAGGATGTAGAGTACTTCTGAAGACAAA
>BJCO01722092.1:0-15417 GCA_018326465.1 Flaveria floridana | reverse complement strand
AGCTTGTTTTGTTTGTTAATAAGTTTGTTATGCACATCCAAATATCAAACAACCATCATATAATAAACAACCAAACAAGCATAATGATACAATCACAAATGCATAACCATAGCCACTAAGTTGACCACACTTGTTTGGCATCACAAGTGTTGTCATTTGGTCTTTCCTAAGGGTTAATCACAACATACAAGATAAGATCTCCAAAGACCCCCACTTGAAGTTGCATCCAAATGCTTCAAGTCCTTCTCTTTGTGCCTTCCTTTTGTGCTTCCATCTTGTGCATCTTCTTTTACAAAATTTATATCCTAATACAAAATTTCTAATAAAAGAAAATATACCTAATCTATTTATTACATCATCATTGAATGAATAAATAAATTACATCCAAATACAAGCATAAAAGAACAAATAATACAACCCATTATTGAATGAAATCAACCAAAATCAAACATTCAACCAAAACCAAAACAGCACAAGGCCAAGGCTAGGTTATGCACCAATATTAAACAACATATTCATCATATAAGAACCAAAATAAATTCCATTTAACCCAAAATTTTCGGCTAACATGAACCCAAAATTTAGGGTTTTTGTCCAAAAACAATAATCAACCATTTGACATCTTTATTTCAAGGTTTAGTCACAAGCATGTAAGATATAACCTTGAAAGATTTGGGATTCATTATATCATCACAAAATAGCCCCTATTAGGTTGATAAAGTCCCATAAAACCAATTTTACAAGGGCAAAAGAAGCTAGTCATCCACATATCCGGCTCTAGATGCCCATGTTGGGTTTGTTAGACTCGCTATCATAGATCTTTTACCATTTAAACATGAAAACACAGAGGAATAAAACCTTAATGTTATGTTTTATAAACTGAAAATTAAGGCATAATATATAACATCAACAAACCCAGGAACATAGGATCAAATATATGTGAATGGACTAGCTATCAAGAATAAAAACAACCAAAACAACACCCATGAAACTACCATTCAGGAGCTGTAAAAACCGTGAGATTTGATGAAGACGATGATGTTCTTGAACGACCAAAATACCAAGGAAAGGTGCCCTCAAGCTGCCATACCCACAAGCATCAAGCATGCACCTTTGTTGCTAGGATTTGAGCACCAAAACGAATCAAGAAGGGCTACTAGAACCCTATTCCAGATGTGAGTTTTCTTCAAAATGGAGAGAACTCTTTTTCCTTTTTGGTTCTTGCATGTATAAGAGAGAGTGAGGTTGAGTGTGTGTGTTGTTAAGAGTGTGTTGTTCCAAGATATAAAATGAAACAACCCCTTAAAGGGGGCGGCCGAATGGGGATCTAAAATTGGGTTTTCCCCCCAATTTTTATCACCCATTTTAATATTACTAGTTACATAATAAGTTGTCTAATTAACCTTTTAAATATATCATTTATACACACACTATGATTATTTGATGTTATTTAACCAACTTAAATAACATTACAAATAATGTCCATGAACAAAATATCCTTATAAGTTGTTCTATCTCATATACAATTTATTTAGAAAACCCTTTTTCTAAATTTGTGTAATTATTCAATTGCATGATCATATCATCAATTAAATATTTATTGGTGTTTGCTAAACTTGTTATTAGGTATGACCCGACTTGGTTCATGACGTACTAACCACATCAATATTCTATGTTTCTTGGGCATAAAGAATCCAACAGTAAATGCATCGGTCAAGGTGCAAGCTGCCAAATGAATCAATGGCATAAAGGTAGTAGAAACAAAACTAGCAGTTGCTCTAGTATCAAATAAAACGGTAGCAGGATGGTTGTTTATGAGAAATGTACCGTTAACCAAATCAGGTTCCTTACGAGCACCATTGGGTCCATCACGAATGCTCTTCCCTTAGGCTTGTTGGGTCATGCATCCTTATCCCTTGCTAGCTTAGGACACTTGTTCCTTATGTGCCCTGAATGTCTACACTCATAGCATTGTTTACCTGGCGCGTACGTACAATCCTTAATCAAG
The DNA here is from genome assembly GCA_018326465.1 of Flaveria floridana. NCBI lineage: Eukaryota > Viridiplantae > Streptophyta > Magnoliopsida > Asterales > Asteraceae > Flaveria > Flaveria floridana. The sequence goes on along the minus strand of BJCO01722092.1, from coordinate 13,409 downwards.
TGACCAGTTCATTTGCATCTTAAATAGGGCATCGGGTTTCACTCCCCTTGATGATGTAGTTGCACTTGTTGCAAAAGGGGCTTGTGCCAAAGTATAGCTTCTGAGACCTTCCACCTTGATCATCATGCCTTGCTCCTTCACCAGGTCACTTGCTTGAACTACTAGCATTGCCAACCGCCTTCTTAGCATCAAACCATTTCCTCTTCTCACCTATCACTTTCTTCTTGTCTCTGTCCTTGTCTGCTCTGTCCATGTAGCCCTAACCAGGTCATCGGTCATAAAAATAGTGAAATCTATCATAGCTTGTAAAGTTGTAGGCCTGGAAGATCAGACCATGCCTCTAACTTTGGGACGTAGTCCCCAAATGAAACGGGCTACACCTTTAGCTTCTGGCATCACCAGATATGGCATCGATCGGGGCTAGGAAACGCTTGATGTACTCTGTATAGTTTGGTCCTTTCATTTCTAAGCTCAGATATTCAGACTCTAGGTTCCCCAGTTGTTTAATTGGACAGTGTTTGTTGGTTATCAACTCCCTAAATTCGGTTCGATACATTCGACCTGCAGCGTTCCTTCCTCGAGGCTGAATGATGGTTTTCCACCACTCCAGTTCCGATCCTTTGAGTGATTAGGAGGTGAACCTCACCATGTGTTCCATCTTGCACTCATTGATATCTAACACGGCTTCGATCTCATCGAACCATCAGTAAGTCTCTATCGCGCCCTCGGTGCCATAGAAATTCTTTGGTTTGTACGCCATGAAGGTTTTGTAAGAACACCTATTTCTTATATCTTTAGCATCACCATTATTTCCTTCATCATTCCCAAGTCCATCATTTTCGAGTGTATTAGCCGGTCTGCGTTTATCTGGGCGATGATAGTTGGAATGGTGTTAGCAATTTGTTGTACCACTAGGTTAGCAATCCGCTCGTCGTTATGATGGTTGACATTCTCCACACGTGGGGTTCCTGGTGGAGTAGGTGGTTGGTTTCCAGTCAGTCTAGCTTCTTTATGTCGGCCTCTAGCAGCTCCTCGTCTTCCAATACGAACTCCCCCTCTGAGCGGCATTTTGGTAGCATCATAGATAAACTCGTTTATCATCTCATAAATTTTGGTTTCAAGTATCCCATTACATCAAATTTACCCTTTTTATCCACGCTAACCAATTACATGAGAATATAATACACATAACAGGCATAGATATATATATTTCCTTCAATGAACATGGGGTGAATTATCTATGGGACAAATCAATTTTTCAACACATGATATATTGCAATCCAAATCAAATCACCTTGCAAAATTAGCATCATAAGTAATAGTTTCTTAGATAGATCAATATAGTGTCAACCAGACAAAATAGTAATAGTGCATAGTTTCACAAATTAGAAGGTGCCATCACCCCCATAAATAATAATAATGGTGTCTGACATGAATAACATAGTTTCCTTCAAATATTTTCAATGACAGTCGACCTAATATCCTTCCCTAACCATCACTGCCAACTTTTCTTCAGCCATCTGAACCAGACTAAACACTTCTTCCTTTGCTCCTGCTCTAAGCGTTGAACACAATGTGACGCCATCATAGCCTAAAACTGGGTGGACTGGGAAGCTCGTATGGCCTGCTGAAGAGTCAACTCATGACACTGGATGGTCCTTAGTATGTCACTCAGCATAGGGTTAGAAGGACCAAAATCACTAGCCCAATAGTTGGAGTGGGAGTAAGGATCGCCAGCAAGAACACTCGATCCATTATACAAGCTACGCCTAAGTGGCATCCAATGCTCGTCATGCGGGTGGCGTCTAGGTGGGTCGATCATAGGAGGTGCTGGCATTGGGGTCGTTACAAGAGGAGGTGGAGGAGGAGGCATCATAAAAGAAACCGATGCTCCTAGCCTAGCACTCTTGTGAGTGTGTGTGAAAACATACGCACCACTATCCCCGATAAGCGAGATAGGTGAATGGGTGGGTGCGGTGACGTGCGCCGAATTGGAGCGCGTTCGGCCCTGACTGGGGATGTCGATAAAGAGTCTTCCAAAGGCTCGTTGTCGTCAGAGGTCACGGATATCAATTCCGGACATCCACACCTTTTCAGGTTCTCCTCGTACTCTGTCCTAGGTGTAGCACTCCTGAGGCTTCCAGCCGGGGCAGTCTTGTTAACTGGGTAAACAGGTGCTTTTCCTTTATCAGCCATAGTCTTGATAGCATGTAAAAATTATCATGATTAATTTGGTTTTTCATAGCTCATGACTGTAATAATAGTAGTACTAATAGTAGTAGTGATGGCAGTAGCGCCAATAACCAATAGTGTCATCAAGCATAAGATGCATTAAGGTTGAGAATTTTGGACCACCCAAAGAAAATTCACTTGAATCATCAACTTCAACAAGTAAGGTCTCAACACCACCAAAGGGTTCATGCCGGAATTTATGCTTCTGCTAAATTCATGATTGTAAATCCAAGGAACGTCAGGGAATTATCAGTTTAGTTGATGACAAACAATGATTGCGGAATTATCATTGATTATTGTTCGATTAGTTTGGCTGGTGTAAAATTGTTTGCCAAAAAAAACGATGAAGAACAAATCAAACTAATGAAAAGCAGATGAATATAAGATGAAGAACAACACAAATATTTTAAAAGTTTTCCATTAATGTTTGAATAATGATTACAATGAACAAACAAACAATGAGTGCCATTCCTATTGTTAGGGTTCTAATGCTATATTGATGCGTGTATTGTTATGAGATTGTTTGCGGCTACTAGGGTTTGATCATAATGATTAGTATCTGTCGATCACAATCTGTTGCCTAAAAGTCTATACCTAAGCCTCGTATTTATAGGCTTACATATTTACTGTTAGGGTAATAGTAACTTTCTTATCGAGGTATGAAAGTTACTCAGAGAATGTCTTGACGTGGCGTTCTTTGATTAAAGTAAAGTCGTCCGTAGAATTTGACTTACGACATCACTTTAGTGTTTGACTTGTTTACTTGATGTACTTGGGTGTACATGCAAGTATATTGGTCTTCCGCAGTAGCTTTGTCTTCCATAGGAGATTGATCTTCCACAGCTGATGGTCTTCCGTAGGAGCTGCAGTTGCCTTGGAAGTTCTTCAGTTGTAAAGCTTTTGCATGAGTTCCACGGATTCCATACTTGTATTTTTTCCATAATATCTACGGAGGAACAATTTGTTCATCCGTAGATGTTTTTCAACACTTAGTCACTTCAAGAAATTGACTAAGACATGAGTTTCCTGCAAACATACATATAGAGCAACACATAATAAAATGGTTAACCTATAAATATATTGCATACAAAAGATAAGAGACGTATAGGGGTCGTTATAGAGATTGATTAAAGAACTAAACCTATAAAAAAGTTCTAAACCTAACAATGATTATGTTCATCAAGCGTAATCATCAATTTACCTAACCCGCTTACCCCACAAGATCTAACCATGACAGTCCTAAGGTATCATGGTTGTAGCCTAGGGTCTACTAAGGTATCCTCGAGTTCTCTACAACCTGTGGCTATCATACCAATCTGTCACACCCCCAACAAACTAGTAACAAACATGACAGTGAAGACTAACCAACACAAGCGCACACAAGATGAGAAATCACATGGCATTTCCTTTCATTAAAGAAATCCGGGCTATAGAGCCGAGCCTAGGTCACAACAGTAAAAATCAAGTACAGTTTAGATCCGTAAGTTTAATAGCATTAAATTAAATTGTCCAAAAGGGAAATTTGAACTAAAAAATGCCATGTGGTGGTCATGGAACTAGGTGATCCATAAGAGGTCTTCTAATCACCCGAGCTTCCATCAAGGGTTAACTAAAACATGCTCAAAAAGATTTTATGTCAACTAAAAAGTTGGTGAATTCAAGTGCTTAATTTTTAAAAACAAAAAGAGCTCTTTAGAATCCATAAGTTGATTTTAAAAACATAAGTATCTCTATTGTAGGGTCACAATCAACCCTACACTCAGTCCCGGCTAGCCTCTTATAAATTTTGTTATACTGGTTAATCCTGTAGGAAGAACTGAGCCTCAAACAGTGCACCATACCTGATAATGGTTCACCTTAATATCTTATAAAAACCTAATACATGACACAAATAACCCCGCATGATCTCAGTATGGTACCCTTCCTATTAAGTCATGGGGTCATGACGAAAGGCACAGTGTAGGGATTCCCCAAGTAGATCTACCCATATAGGACAAGCGTTTCACACAAGAATTAATGATTGTGATACAAGTAAAAGTAGTTTCTAAAAGTAACCACAACATACAGCCGTCATACAATAGCATAATAATAATTTCAGTTTAAATAAAGGATGTTTCATCCTAAATTAATAGTAAAAAGGAACACTAGAACTCACCTTAGGTTTTAAACAATAGTTCTTCATGTAAAGAAAACGATTCAATCCTAGCACCCTAGCATCAAGATTAAAGTAATAAGATATATGATCTAAGGTCATGACGGGTGTAACTAGGTGTGTTATAAGGTTTAACGTTCAACTAGCTTTGATTTGTTAAGGTTCGCTTAAAAATTTCCTTTCTAGGAAAATTAGGGTTCCTTAATTTAAATGACATGTTTTAATGATTTTAATCAGTTTGTTATAGTGATTATAAGTTTATCATGAATTTCTAGTTAAAGGGGTTGAAAATATAAGGATTTGGCAGAATTTACAGTTTAGTCCCTCAAGTTTTAAAATTTACAGTTTTTACCCTAAAGTTTGCTTTCTTAAATTTCTTTACTTTTATGGCCCCATATTAGTTCCTATGAGTTTAATGGTACATTATCAACTAATTAAATTCCAATTTTTCCAGAATTTAAATTGGGGTATTTAAAACTTATATTTTTAGTTACCAGTTACGGTAAAATAGAAGATTTTAACAACTAGTTTTAACCCTTTTAGATTTTAACCATTAGTCTTTAAATAGTAGTTAAAGGACTTGTAATAAGGTTATCTGTTTAAAATATGTTTTTGAGCTCTTTTGGTTAAAAACTTAGTTTTTAAGATTAACCCGTTAAAACTCGTTTCTACCCGAAACCGGGCGTCCAAATGCCTTTTTATCCACCTTTTCACCAAATTCTTGACTTAAGGTTCCTCAATTACTTAAATATTATGGATTTTATTGATTTTAGGTCTCTCGTTCTATTTTTAAGATTTTATCCAGAAATTACCTGGTTAAGGCCCGTTTTTAACGAATAATTCCATTTATATCATAATTTTAATCAATAACATCAATTATGTCCATTATGACCATAATATTCATTTTATAGCCTGGAATTGTTTTTAATATTGTAACTTTCTATGTTTTACTATTTTTGAGAAATTTTACCACTCTTCGGGTCCCCAAACAAGCTCATTATGTCTACTGGTCCATTCTTTTTACATTTTCAGTCATTATCATCAACTTAAAAACATTTAACATCTGTAAAATTACTGGAAATGAGTCTTAGTTCAAGGATAACATGTAATGCATAGATGTTGCTCGTAATGGGTGATTTACACCATTTACACGTGTAAACATCATAAGTTGTACATAAATATCTCGAAATCATTTTGTAACTTTCAAATCAGGTTATTAGGGTGTTTATAAACTGTTTTTAAGCAGATTTCAAGCTTTGTTTAGGAGGGTTTTCAAAACAAGTGAAGAGATGGTGCTAAACCACATAAAAAGAGGGTTTTCAAGGTGAAATCTTGTGCACCAACCAAAGTTTCACAAATCTATCTTTAGATATTACTTGAGGGAAGTTATGAGTCCCACAAGAATAGGATTATAGCACATGTTTCTCTTAGAACAAGTAAAGTAATATTTTTTGTAGAATATATAGGAAAATCAAAAGATATAGCTTGGTTCAGGTGTGTTGAGACATACACTTTGGATAGTTCAGGATTTTGAGAGGTTACGAGGGTTTGATGGGCTGACGATTCTTGAACAAGGGCTGCAGTAGCTCGTTCTTGCAAGAACCATGCACAAAGATCCACCAAACGTCACTTTCATGCTTATGTTATGCTTGGATGATGTTGGAATGTTGGTATTCTTCGAGTTTCTTGCTAAAATGATGAAGATTTTCATGTGTGTGTGTGTTTTTGGTTGGGGAAAGCTGGGAGAAAGAGAGAGAGGTTTGAATTTTGAATTCTTGCATGTATAGGAATAAGGGGAGATGGTGGTGTGTGGAAGTGGGGTTCGGGGAATCAAGGGAGGAGGGTGATTGGTGGGTGTAGGCGTAGCTGAGAGGTGGTGTGTGTTTTTATAATTATTTTTTTTGTAAATTAATACATGTAGTGTAGTATACTATTTTAGATGGTAGTTCTAGTTAGGTGTTTATAAGTATTATGTGGATATGTATGCATTTGACCTGTGAATTATGTGTGTGCACACATAATTATTTTGCTTTAAATTAAGTTCTAAAATTTTAATGTGTCTAATTATATTTTCAGAACGCAAAATTATTCTACACTAAGGCTAGGCGTAAGGAATCATCTAAAGAAAATAGAACATAAAATAATAATAATCATGGAAGAGATAAGGTAATAGTAATATTAATAATAATAATAATAGTAATAATAATGCATGGAATTATAGTTTAGAATTATGACCTTGGGGTCGGTTGTTACATTGACCACCTTGATCTCTGATGACATACCATCTGTCTGGATTAGTAGCAAAGGCCAAAGACAAGATGGGTCTTCCAGCTGCAAGAGGTGGTGCTAGAGTAGGATTTGGTTAAGTAGCCTCTTGTTGTACTTACTCGAGATGCTCTGGCTCATCCTAAAGTCTAGAAGTGGATGCATCTGTCATCTTAGATACTCTTTTCATGCCTATCCTTTTCTTCCTCTTTGGAGTGTTTAACTGAGAGGGCTGGTCTTGAGTACAAGGTTTCTGTTGTGCCTCTCTTAGTGTGGTCCTCTTCCCTCACAGGTTGGGAAGGAGAAGGAGTAGAACCCTGCTGTGGAATAGAAGATGTGGTCAGCTGAGATAAAGCTAAAGGTCCAGGTTGTGTTGTCTGTGTTAGTTAAACCTTAACCTCTACCTCAGGAGGAGCTTTGCTTAGTGGAGAATGCAAGTCTACAAGCTCTCCCTTTTTAGTCTTTTGGATGATGGGTCTTGATTTTGCAGCTTCTTCGCTCATCTTTTTCTTAGTAGCTTTTTATTCTTTAATGAATTGTTGATCCAGCTACTTAAGGTATTCAAACTCAATGTACTCATATGAGAGGGGTAGAAGTGCAGATGCCTAATAGAGGCCTGTGCACTTAGGTAGTTGATCATGTTTTGTCTATGAGACTGCTTGTTTACATGAGGCTGTTCAAGTACCATAGCCTCTCTCTCAGGGCTTTCATAAACTAGAGAGATATTAGGAGAATGTTTGTACAACCATTTTTGCCATCTTTCTTCTTTAACTTTGAGGAGCAATTCTACATCCTCTACCTCATTCTTCTCCTTTATCTGTTCTAAATCTACCAGTTCATTTAGCTCTTCTAAGGGAAGAGAGATGAGTTCATCAATGTTGAAGTTCCTAGTTCCCAAATAGTTCAATCTAGCAGCCCTCAACTCATCAACTTGACTATTTGCCCTGGGGGCTATCCTGATTGTAGCTTTCATGAAGTAAGAGGAACCAGTTGAATTATCTCCTATTAGCTTCCCATTCCTCTCTCTTTCCTCCTCCTCAATCTCCTCTGAGTTCATTTTCCTCTTCCTTTTGTCACTCACAGACCTTGGTGACTCAGGGTGGAGAGAGTTTTATCCTTCATTGCTTGGTTCAGCAGTCAAGCTCTAGCTGAGTGAGGTTGTGAAGCACCTTCACCAATTGGTGCATCACTGAGGGTAAAGGATATTGAAGTAGTTGTTTCTTTGACAATGCTCAAAGGTTCTGTCACTGGGCCTTTAGTCAAGTTTTCTCCTTCGACGCTAATCTTAGGTTCAACCTCAACATCCCGTTGACCAATGACATTACCTGTTTACAGTTGTCTTCTTTTTTGTTTGAATTCTTCAACAATCCTATCCTGAATTCTCTCATCCAATATGTCAGCCTACCTATGTTGAGTCAGGTTGGCTAGTGGCATATTGACTAGAGAAAGACTGTCATAGAAGTTCAAGGTCTGAAAATTGAAGACCTCTTGATGTCCTTAAAATCTATGTTGTACTATGGCTATTCTAATCGCATCATACCTCCACCTTAGAATTTCATTTGCAGCTCTATATAGTGGGATTGGCATTGCCCTTGGTATTCCCTCCTCAAACAGACTTTGTATGAGACAGTCCACATCAATGTGAACTTGAGAAGGTAGATGAGTGTCGACAATTGCAAGTGAGGTTGGTGATTCCTTAGTGTCCATACACTAAGAGGAACTCCCAGGTTCTATGATTATGATAACTTCCTCCCCCTTTTTAGACTCATCACCCACTTGCATAGGTGAGTTGGAGGTTAAGTCTATCACATCCTCAAGTTCTTGTGTTCTTGGTTGAGTCCTTCTGAGAGGTCTCCTAGCTAGTTGTTCCTTGAGATCAGAGATCTCAGGTTACTGATCGTTGACCCTTCTGTGCAGGGTAGTCACTCAAGATTCCAAGTGACTAACCTGGGAGACTAAATAGGTGCATGTTTTTATCAGTTTTTGCACCTTTCGTCTGAGATTCCCCTCATCTATAGTGGAAGAATCATTAGGGGATGAGATAATTAGACCTAAGTCTTCTTTCTCATCACCAGCTTGTTGTTCTTGGCTACTGGATTTCCCCTGCTCACTAAAAACTTTAGTTGAAGTGTCAATAGGCTGGGTTACCATGGTTGAGGTATTAATGATGTAATCACTTTCAGAAGTGTGAGCCTCTTCCATATGAATCTGCTAAATAGATCAGGAAGATCCATATCAATGGGGGGTGGATGATGTGGGCTAGATATGGGTGACACAGAAGTACTCCTCTCTCTTTGAGTAAGGAAAGAGAATAGAGATTCATGGTACGCACCTAGTGCCATATCCACATCATCATAGATTCAAGGCTGGGCATTGGCTAGTTTAGATCTAGAGGCTGGGGATGGTAACTTTCCCCTAAAGGTTGTTCACTAGAGTGTTGAGACTCTAAGTTAAGGCTTAAGGCTTATTGGGTGATAAGCTCATCAGCCTGATCATGAGGAACCTCAGGTCTGATCATTTGTGAGATGGGAGTGGTTTGCTCCTCAGGGGAAGTGGGACTCCAGTTCCACTTCCTCCTGTATTGGTGGTGACATAGGGGTCTGCATAGGTTAAATAACCTGTGCGGGGGTCCGTTTGGATTTTCTTTGGTAGGTAAGGGTTGTCTGATGTTGTGTGGATGGTCTTGGAATGGAAGGTGTAGGTTCAACACTAGATGGTGCTGCTAGGTTGTCACCTTGTGCAATGAGCTCTAATATTTTTAGGACCACGATTGTCTCTACCCCTGAGAAGCTAATAGTTCACTTTCTTATTGTCTTGAAGATGTCGGGCTTCATCTATCATAATTTTAGAACATTACCTGTTCCCTTTAACTGTGAGCCTAATTCACAGTTGAGAATGTGCTGGACATATCTGGGGAACTTATAATATTCTAAGTAGTCTATGTTTTCAAGCAAATTATTGTGCATAAATTGTGAATACCTGATTTTGACCCCGTGAACCATCCCATGGACTATGAAAGAGAGGACTTCTGGAAGTTGGTCCCAACCTCCATGCTTGTTAGACAAACTATGGATAATAATATGGAGGAAGTATTTCCATTGAGGAGAAACATTCCTTTTCTTAAAGGTTCTGACTGAGAAGTCACCTTTAGAGCCTATCTGCTAAAAGAAGTGGTTTATTGTTGATTTTGGAAATCATAATTTAGCTTCTGCATCCTCCAGCTGTAGATGAGAGGTTATGGAAGCTGTAGTGATAAAGATTGTCCTCCCCTTAACTGTGGCAGACAGTGCCTTCTCCCCATCCATGTTGACCTCTAGGCAGGTCTTCCTAAATTCCAAAAGTTGATCCTCATGGAGTAGAGGATCAATGGTGAGGGAGGTAAAGCATTTAGAGAGAGAGAAAGCAGAAAACCTCTAAGAAACTTGGATCTTTCTCAGATTTTAATTGAGCATCCTGATTATATTGCCTGTGAAGCTGCATGGAAAAATCTGGTTGGGTTTTGCAGTCAAGGTTGGCCATTTCTGGTACCTTTGAGGTGAAGGAAGGTAATAAAAAAGGCGGTGAGTGGGAACTTAGGTTTAGAAAATTTGCAGATAAAGAAGATAGTAAAAAAGGGGGGAAGCGATGGGTATATTTATATAAAATAGACATGAGACAAAGTTAATACAAAAGGATAAACTTTGAAGTCTGAATGTCGGTCCCACCTCTGAGAAAGTGCCCAAAAAGATAGTTTTCTTAGAAGTTGAAACTCTTCCGAAGGTAATTTGTATTCGAAAGTTTTGTGAAAAACTTCTGAAGCCAAATTTTGACTTCGGAAGATATTCCTAAGCTTAGTGAGAAATGCTTTCAGATGAAAAATTACTTGTAGCATTTTCTCTTCCGAAGAGTATTCGGTTTCGAAAGATATTAACAGTTGAAAGTTTTATTCTTAAAGAGAATAAATCTTCCGAGACATAATTGATTTCGGAAGAAATTTGGTCTTCAAATACACATAAGTACTTCGAAGAATATTTTTGACTTCAGAAGAAATGTTGCATTTATTCCGAAGGTAAATTTATTTTAAGTAGTTATATGATTTGAAGACTTAAAACTCTTCCGAAGGCGATGTTAATGTCGTTTGAAAGAAAGTACACTTGGTAATTTTCAAAATGCTAAGGAATATCATTTGAAAAAGATTTCTCCTAAGATAAATTGGGCTTATCTTGGTGATAAATTAGACAATTTAAGACCCATACTTCCTTTAAGAAATAATACATATTAAGTTTTACGAAAATCCATTCAAGTTCAATCAACCTAATAGTTGATATAATATATTTAAATATTTGTTCATCAAAATCCTTTGTGAATAGATCAGCATATTGTTTATTTGTGTTAACCTTGATTAGTTTTATCAATCATTTTTTATGATTATCTCTAATTAGATGATACCTGATGTTGATGTGCTTCGACCTTGAGTACTGCACAGGATTCTCTATGATAGAGATAGCACTGTTGCTGTCTATATGAATGGGAGTCTCTTTAAAGTTGTATCCATAGTCTACCATCTGATTCTAAATCCAAAGTACTTAAGCACAACAGCTTGCAGTAGCTATGTATTCAGCTTCAACAGTTGATATAGATACACAGGATTGTTCTCGCATTCCCATGAGCCTATATTTCCACCAAGGAATTGACATCCCCTAAATGTGGACTTTGTAGTCATGTCGCAGCCACCATAGCCACTATCTGTATTGGCATACAGATTAAAGTCATAATTCTTTAGATACCTAAGGCCTAGCGTAGGGGCAACTTTGAGATATCTAAGAGTTCTTTTGATAGCAACCAGGTGTGACATCATGGGGTTAGCTTGATATCTTGCACATATGTATGTAGCAAACATGATATCAGACCTGCTGGTTGTAGATATATGAGAGACCAAATCATAGCCATATAAAGACGTTCATTTGCATACTTCCCATTAAGATCAGGTCCAAGGGAGTGGTTTCTTGCTATAGGTGTCTTTGCAACCTTACATTCAGTCATGTTGAATCTCTTAAGTATGTGCTGTACATACTTTGACTGACTTATGAAGATGCCATTGTCAACTTGCTTTACTTCAATAACTAGAAAGAAATTGAGTTCGAATCTGTTCTTTATCAGCTTCTCAAAGTCTGTTCAGAGCATTGGATTGGTTGACCCAAAGATGATGTTGTATTTTCCTGAAGATGTACGGAGTAACAATCTGCCGAAGCTACAATTGCCTTGGAAGTTCTTCAGTTATTGTAAAGCTTCCGCGTGAGTTCCATGGAGTCCATACTTGTATTTTACCAAATGATCTACGGAGGAAAATTTTGTTCATCTGTAGATGTTGTTCAACACTTAGTCAATTAAAGAAATTGACCAAGACATGCTTTTCCTGCAAACATACATATAGAGCAACACGGAATAAAAGGGTTAACCTATAAATGTATATTGCATAGAAAAGATAAGAGATGTATAAGAGTTATTACAAGGATTAATCAAAGAACTAAACCTATACAAAAGTTCTAGACCTAACAATACTCCACCTTAGGTTTAGCTTCTTCTAATCAAATCCTTAAACTTTATAGCTCTTTTATTCTTGACACCATCTTTTTGTTGAAGAAAGATACAACTTCTTTTTGATCATCGTATCTATACCTGATCTCCATTCAGCTCATCTTGTTCAAGGTATCATACTTGATTCCAAAAATATCTTCTTCTGTTTTTAAAGTTGTAACAACAATATTGTTGTTAACAAGTTCTAATTCATCTTCTTCAGATATTTTCAAATCTGTAATAGATGGGATTTCAAATCCCATAAGTTGACCAGCCTTAGATTTTCTTCTTTTATTGGCTGTGGCATTTAGCTTATCTATTACTCGAATCATGTGCACTTATAGACATAAGTCATTATGTGGTTGTTCATTTACGAGCCTTAGAAAGAATTTATCATATAGATAAGCATGTAGCTTGGATGTAGGAGTTTGATTTTCAAAGGATCAAAAATCCTAATACTTGTAGTTTCTTTCTTATATGTTGTTCCTTTTAATAGTATCTTTTTAGTTTTCTTATCATATCCCGCTGAGTGACGGGATGAGTGAATTGGTTTCCTTTAAAACTCTTAATTGAAGCAGTTCTCTTGTTGGCATGGCCAACCCTTATAAAAAATCATCTTCTACAGAGTGCGAGGAGCTGGACAGTGACCTTTTCTGCCTTTCTTTTCTATATTATGCTCCTCATCTTCTCTTTTATCTTTTTTAATGACATCATCCCTGAATTTTGATAATAACTTTCCAACCAGCCTAGAGAAATCTCTTCCTCTTGGATGTATTGGGTAGTTAGTGATTGGTAAGCTCTGAAGGTGTTTGATGTCAGCATCAGGGAGTGAGATGACTAATTCAATCAGAGGAAAGTATTGAATCATCCTAGATGCCCTTTTTATGATTGCACAATCCCATCCAGCATCATATTTCCATACAATTATCTGATATGTTGGGTTTGTTGGACCTAAACAATGTTGTTTAACCATTTTAAACAAGAAAATGCAGCGGAATATTAACTTAATGTGGTATTCTATAATCTGAAAATTATAGTTCATAACATTATTTCAACAAACCCAAAGACAAAGGATCATATATATGTGAATAGATTAGTTATCAAGAAGCAAGCAAACAACCAAATCAACACAATGAACTACCTTTAAGAGGCTGTCAAAACCGTGGATGTATCATGAAGATGAGGCTGCTTTTGGATGGCCAAA
>BJCO01722091.1:0-14382 GCA_018326465.1 Flaveria floridana | reverse complement strand
ATGCTCCGGTACTGTGTCAGTCTTCGGACATGAGTCGGGAGTAGTGCGTGAGAGTGAGATGAGATGAATGAGGAACGAATCGCGTGCTCCGGTACTGTGTCAGTCTTCGGACATGAGTTGGGGGTTTGTTTACGGGCCCCGGCACAGTATCAGTCTGCGGACATGAGTCGGGAGTATTGCATGAGTTGATGAATGAGAAAGATAATTATGAAAGAAAGAAAGTATGAAACGAACGAAAGTTAATGAACGTAATGAAGGCTAAAGAACGAACGAATGAAAGTAATGAATGGAAGGAACATACTGATAACGTATGAAATGGGATCCTTATCACTCGACCTCGATAATCATGGCTGTGTGCCATGAAGAGGGTAAAGTTTGACCGGATCTAGATAGAAGTGAAAGATAGACAATGCATGAAAGTTAAAGATAGATAATGAACGAATGACAGATAGATAATGAAAGAAAGTTAAAGATAAAGAATGAATGAGAAAAGAAGATAATAATGATATTATTTATGTGTATGTACGTAAGATGTGTGATCATATACAAAAGTATAGTATGGTTTTGAAAGAAGTAAAGAACGGTTTTAACGAAAGAAAAGTATGTTTTTAATATAAAACTAGAACTCACTCAGCAACGCTGAGTTTGATGTGTTTCTAGTTGGCAGGTAAGGTTGCTGAGGATGGCACGAGGCGACTACTCAGCTCTTATGGATGGCATCCATTTATATGAACACTTTTGTATTGTAATGTGAGCAAACTATGTTTTGTAATGAAATGACATGTTTTTAGTTATTAATGAAAGTTTTAAATTCCGCTGCAAAATAGATGTATGATTTAAAATGTTTATGTGCGATGAATGACCAGCTGTGAGGTGCCCGGAAACGGGGCCTTACACAATATAACTTGAGAGCAATATACATCGTTCTTGAAAACCATACTTATTTTGTTCTTGTTTTTGGTTCTGTCTTTATACTTACTTGTGTTCTTAGTGTCTTTTATATAAACCCGGTTCCCTATTTGATCTATTAAATGTTCTAAAACTTTCCTCAATATGAGAGTGATTGTATTGACCATCCCCTTAACTGGTCTTGTAATTAGTAACAGAGCATTTCAGGATTTTGATTGTAAGATCTCACCATATTAAATTCTCTCAGTTTAACAAATCACTTAACATCTCAAATGGCAGTTATCTCAAAGGCTGATATAGAAACCGATACTATAAGAAAGTCTCCACTCAGATGACTTTGGTACTTGGTGGCAAAGAATGGAAGGCTTTATCAAGTCTTAAGACAACAGGATGTGTGGATCTGTTGTCTCTAGACCTCATATACCATGCACCCCTTCAGCTACTTCTGGAGGTGGCATGATACTAAAGGAACTGGCTGAATACTCTAAAGATGACTAGAAGAAGATAAATATAGATCAGAAAATCATGACCACCCTCCAAACTGCTCTTCCAAACTCTATCTACAGAGACTTCAAGAAGTGTAAAACTGCTAAGCAACTATAGGATGCACTGAAGCTGATGTATGAGGGGTCTAATAAAGCTAAAGAGAACAAGAAATGCCTCTTGAAGTAGCAGTTTGAGAACTTCACCTTTAAGACAGGTGAAACCATAAGTCAACAAAACTTCAGCTATGTTGAGATTGTGGACACTCTAATGGATGTTGGAGTAACTCTTGAGAATAGGGACATAGTGAGGAAGTTTATGTCCTCTCTTCCTAGACAATGGAGAAACTGTGTGTGGTCATTAAGAGGACTGAAAACCTTAAGACCCTTACTCTCATGAAGTTGTATGACATACTAAGTGGATACCAGATAGAGATGAACATGCAAAAAACCCATCTGGTAACTCCAATAATCAGCAAAGTTCAACCCTTCATGTGGTTGAAAGGGATTGTAGAGAACCACTACATCATCTTATCTGCTACCACTCATAAAAAGTCCCTTTCATCACCTTCTTGGAGACACCAAGGGAGAGCTACATCCAAGGAAGTCCATTCCAAAAGACAAGCTCATTACAAGCCTTTGTGTCTGTTGATGAAAGCAGTGGCAACTTTTTCTTCACCCTTGAAGACTTGGACTGCATCCATCCATATGATCTGAAGTATATGGAGATAGTCCAACAGGTGGCTCTTCTCACTCATGGAGCCAAGAAGTTATACAAGAGGACAGAGAGGAAGTTTCCCAGCAATGTATCTTATGGAAAGTTTGGGCTGGACAAAAGCAAAGTAGAGTGTTACAACTGTAACCAAAGAGGACGCTTTTCTAGGGAGTGCAAGGCACCAAGGAGAAATGGTAGCCAAGCATAACCCAGGCCAAACTACACTAAGGGAGCTCCACACACTAAGAAGCCTAAGCAGCAAGCTGCAGTTGTTTTTGAAGAAGGAGGCTTTGATTGAAGTTTCTAGGTTGAAGATGTATCTCCAAACCAATAACTGATGGATGATCATGAAGAAGCCAAGGTATTAGAACATATTTGTATCCCAGAATGCATTACTAAAGTTAACTGATATATGTCCTATAACTTAGAGATGGGATCTGACCTTGAGTCCCTTAACATCTTAAAAGCTTATTTCAAAAGAGCTGAAAATGATTATAAACTTAAAATAGAAATAGTGAAAACCATTTCAACTCTTAAGCATGAACATACCAACTACGGGACTAAAATCAAAGATCTCATCACTAAGTTAACTGAATGCCAGACTGAGCTTGTGATCAGCAAAACCAGTCAGAAAAATGTGCTCTTGAAGAAGAGGCCTTCAAGAACATGATATCCTCATCCTTTTATGCAAAAGTGTATTTTCCAAACAAGCAGGGACTAGATCTACTAAGATAGCTCCTCCATACACTCTACTATCTGTAAAATCTCCAATGTGTGGAACTTGTCAAGATGAGCTTCCCCTTATAGACTCCATTGAAGAAGAGAATGAAGAAGAGAAAGTGAAGGTTGGATTTGAGATGAGGGAAGAATATCATCCTAAGAAGGGTCACTATTCTCATGAGGAGAGGAAATAACCAGGGATGACAAAGTCTAAGAGGAAGAACTTGATCAGAGCATCCAAGAGAATATCAAAGAAGGCTCAGGAGATCAAGGCCACATTCAATTCCAAGCAGAAAAAAGTCTTTATCTCTGTAGGGTTTGAAGTGGTAAAGGTTGAGGACTCAACCAAGAACTCTAGTACCAGAAGCTCTAGTTCATGTCCAACTCATCCCTGTGAAAAAAAGAAGACTGATTAGTTGTGTACCACTGCTACACAGATTGCACCATCCAGCTCCAAGAGCAAGCCTCTCGCTAAGAAGCTTGCTGCATCATCTGAGAGGAGGAAGATAGAGATGGAAAGTGATCAAGTTAAGTATTATAATCAAAGGAAGACTCTCAGAAGGAAGCCTGTTGATTGTATCAAGTGTGATAGTACTTCTTATTTTGCTAACGATTGCATCTACAATCCTAAAAGTATTATCCACATGACCAAGAAGAAGACTTCTGAGAAGAAGAAGAAGAAGAAGAAATATTTGGAAGGAAAATCTTTTCCTTTCGGAAGCTCAAAAGTGGAAATGAAGACAAGTGAAAACTTGCCTTCGGAAGAAAATTTAGTCTTGGAAGAAAGGAATGCTTCCGAAGCACTAAAGCTTGCTGCAGTGAATGCAAGTTCTTCCGAATGCATAGTCTCCAAAACTTTCAAATTTGTCAAAACTTCTAAAGTATTAAAGGTCAAGTCTAGTCTTCCAAAGATGGTATGAAAGATAAATGAAGACCATATGATTGAAAGTTCTTCATCAATAACAACAGACGATCCTCAAAGTGTTAACATAGGATCAATCATTATTGCATTGGCTTCAGATGATTTTTACAAGCCCAAGACGAATAAGGCTTAGGTTTTCAAATGTAACTAACTCTCTCTTTTTGTGTAGGAAAAACTAAATACTAAAAGGAATGTATGGATCATTGATAGTGGTTGTTCTAGGCACATGACAGGCAATGGCTCTTTGCTTCAAAACTTTGAGAAAACTGATGGAGGGCCAGTTGCTTTTGGAGAAGATGCAGGTGGTTATATCACAGGAAGGGGCAGGGTCATAAATGGTAAGTTCAGTATTGAAAAGGTAATTTTTTTAAGGAGCTTAGGTACAATTTACTGAATGTATCCTGATTTTATGATCAAAGACACAACATGCTCTTCACTGAGCATAAGTACATTGTTCTCAAGCTTAGGGTGTTCATTCCTTAAGAGCATATCCTGCTTTGAACCCCCTAGAAAAGGGAACATATATAGGATGGACTTGCAAGTAACATCCCCCTCAGGAGAAGTTTCTTGATTTCTATCTGAATCAAATAGTGATGAGTCTTTTTTTGCATAAAAGAATATGACATGTAAACTTTAAAAACATGAACAAATTAATAAATAATGATTTGGTAACTAGAATGCCTAAGAAAGAGTTTACAAGTGATTATCACTGTGTTGCATGTCTAAGAGGAAAGCAACATAAGTTGTCTCACAAGTCGTCTCACAAGTCAAATAAAAACTCTATCACTACTCCCTTACACTTATTACACATGGATATCTTTGGCCCCACCAGTGTAATGAGTCTAGGAAGGACCTCATATTATTTAGTGATCACATATGATTTCACAAGATTCACTTTGGTTTTCTTATTTAGAACTAAGGATGAGACTCCTGAGATCTTCAAGAACTTCATTCTGAAAATTAAGAATCAATGTGATCACAAGGTCAAGACCATAAGATGTAATCAAGGAATTGAATTCAAAAACCAAATTCTTGACATATTTTATGATGAGAAGAATATTACAAGATAATATAGTGCTCCCAGGACTTCTCAACAAAATGGTGTTGCTAAAAGGAGAAACATGACACTTACTAAAGCTGCAAAAACCATGTCGTTTGACTCTAAACTGCCCATCACCTTTTGGACAGAGGCAGTGAACATTGCCTGCTATGTGCAAAATAGAGTTTTGGTATTTAAGACTCATGGAAGACTCCTTATGAGTTGTGTCACAAAAGGAGTCAGATCATTTGGATGTCCTTGCACCATCTTGAATACTAAAGATCAAGTAGCCAAATTTGCTAATAAATTAAATGATGGACACATTATTGGATACTCTTCCCAGCTAAGGCTTATAGAGTATACAATCTCAGAACTAGAGTAGTTGAAGAGTCAGCCAATGTGACATTCAATGAGCACACTCCTAGTGTGAAAGGTTATGGTCCTGATTGGTTGTTTGATCTTGATTTAGTTACTAATTGTTTTAACAAATCTTGTGAGAATGTATCAGGATCTATAGGTAACTTATCAATAGGAGTTCCTGACCTAAGATTTGAGATGAGAAGACTAAACAAGAACACTACTTCAGCTCTAATGGTAACTAACCCAACAGATGGAGTTCCTATCAGCATAACCATGACAAATTCAACTAATACATCTGAGGTGCCTACAAATCCTATCTCAAAGGCACCAAACTCAAATGAAGGAGCTTCAAATGTTGGAGGAAATAGTGGTGGTAAAAGTGATCAAGAATTTTTTGATACTGATAACCACTTCGTGTAAAACAACATTAATGATGTTACACATTCATTGGATCAAGCTTCTCTTGATAATTGTGCTGATATGATGGGTGATACTTCATTGCCAGATCTAAACTTCACAAATTTAGATCTGTCCAATCAACTTGCTGTAATTCCTCAACTCAGGATCCACAAGTCACACCCCACCACAAACATCATTAGAGATGTCGACACAGGGGTAAGAACAAAAGGACAAACCCATGACCAAAATGTTTGTCTATACTCTTGCTTCTTATCCCAGATAGAGCCAAAGAAAGTTGATGAGGCTTTGAAGGATGGAAGTTAGGTTGAAGTAATGAAGGAGGAGCTGCTTCAATTCAAAAGACAAAAGGTTTGGAACCTATGCCCTCTCCTTCCAAGGAAGACAACCATAGGCAACAAATGGGTGTTTAGAAACAAGAAAGATGATAGAGGACTTGTTATGAAGAATAAGGCCAGACTAGTTATTCAAGGGTATACACAAGAAGAGGGAATATACTACACATATGGTTTTGCTCCAGTAGCAAGACTTGAAGCTATTAGAATATTCCTTGTTTTTGCTACATCCAAGGATTTCAAGGTCTACCAACTTGATGTCAAGTGTGCTTTTATATAGGGGTGATAGATGAGGAAGTGTATGTTAAACAACCACCTGGCTTTACAGACCTCTATCATCTTGATTACGTCTACAAGTTTGATAAAACTCTTTATGGGTTGTACCAAGCTCCAAGAAAGTGGTATGAGACTCTATCTCAGTATCTTTGTCAGTATAGTTACAGGAGTGGTACAATAGATGGAACACTCTTCATCAAAGGAACAGGGAATGACTTGATGCTGGTTCAAATTTATATAGACGACGTTATCTCCGGGTCAACTAATCTAAAGTTCCACAAAGACATTGAGAAACTGATGAAGAGTATATTCGAAATAAGTGCTATGAGAGAACTCAATTTCTTTCTAGGAATTCAAATGAAGCAGGTTGACAATGGCATCTTTATAAGTCAGTCAAAGTATGTACAAGACATACTTACAAGATTCAACATGACTGAATATAAAGTTGCAAAGACACCCATAACAAGAAACCACTCCCTTGGACCTGATCTTGAGGGGGAGTATGTAGATGAACATCTTTATAGAGCTATGATTGAGTCTTTTATGTATCTCATAGCCAGCTGGCCTGATATCATGTTTGCTAAATGTATATGTGCAAGATATCAAGCCAACCCCAAGTATCACACTTGGTTACTGCCAAGAGAATTCTTAGATATCTCAAATGTGCTTCTAAACTAGGCTTTGGTATTCAAAGAATTCTAACTTCAATCTGTATGCCTATATAGATAGTGACTATGGTCGCTGCAACATGACTGCAAAGTCAACATCTGGGGGATGCCAATTCCTTGATGGAAGGCTAGTCTTATGACAATGCAAGAAACAATCCTGTGTGTCTGTATCAACTGCTGAAGCTGAATACATTGCTGCTGCTAGCTGCTATGCTTAAGTGCTTTGGATTCAGAATCAGATGCTGGACTATGGATTCAATTTCAAGGAGACTCCAATCCATATAGAAAATAACAGTGCTATCTCTATCATATAGAATCCTATGCAACACTCAAGGACAAAACACATTAACATCAAGTATCATTTAATTAGAGATAATTTTTAAAAAAGGATTGATAAAACTAGTCAAAGTTAACACAAATGAACAATATGCTGATATGTTCACAAAGGCTTTTGATGATTAGAGATTTAAATATCTTGTATCAACTATTGGGATGCTTAACTTTGAGTAGATTTTCTTAAAACTTAAATCAAAACTATTTCTAAAACATGTATGTCCTAAGTTGTCTATATTATCACCTACATAAGCTTAGTTTTTCTTTAGCAGAAAATTTTTTCAGATGATATTCCTTAGAATTTTGGAAATTTTAGACATACTTTCTCTCGGAAGACATTAAGTTATCTTTAGAAGAACATTAAGTCTTCAAATCAGATAAAATACCTATAAGAAATCTTGATATATCTTTTGAAGCTTAAACATGATTCTAAGTATTTATATGTTTTTGAAGGACAAAATTCTTCCGAAAGCAATCAAGCCTCGTAAGATTTATTCTCTTATGAATAAAACTTCTAAGTTTTAATCACTTTCAAAACCAAATGTCTCAGAAACAAAAATACTCTAAGTATTTTTCTTCCGAAGCAAATTTTCATAAAGCTCAGGAATATCTTCCGAAGTTAAAATTGGCTTCGGAAGTTTTTGTAAAACTTCCAAAGACAAATTACCTTCGGATGATTCTCGACTTCCAAGAAAACTACCTTTCTGGCCACCTTTCTCAAAGGTGGGACTAACATCCGGACGTCAAAGTTTTTCTTTTTACATTAACTTTGTCTCAAATTCATTCCATATATATACACTCAATAGTTCCCCTCTTTCATTATCTTCTTCATTTGCAAATTCTATAACCTAAATTCACCCACAAACTACCTTTGTTCTTATCTTCCTTTACCACAAAGCCACCTCAAAATAGCCATCCTTGATTGCAGAAATCAACTTAATTTTTTCATGCACTTACACAGGCAACGCCAATCTAGTTTCTCTGTAAAACTCTAAGAAAGATCCTTGTTTCTCAGAGGTTTTTTTTCTTAACTCTATCAAAGTACTTCACTTCCCTCACCATAGGTCATCAACTTTATGAGGATTAACTGTTAGAGTTTTGGAGGACTTGCCAAGAGGTCACCATGGATGGGGAGAAGGCACTGTCTGCCACAGTGCAGGGGAGGACTATCTTCATCACTCCAGCATCCATAAACACACATATCAAGCTGGATGATGTAAAAGGTGATTTGTCCTTCCCAAAATGTACTGTCAACCAATCCTTTAGGCAGATGGGCTATGAAGGTGATTACTCCATAAGAACCTTCAGGAAAGGAAGGTCTCTTAATAGTGGAAGTACCTCCTCCATATTGTCATCCATAGTTTATCTAACAAGCTTGGAGGATGGGACCAAATTCCTAAACACCTTTCCTATATAGTCCATTGGATGGTTTAGGGGGTCAAGTTCAGGTATTCTCAATTTGTACACACTAATTTACTTGTAAACTTGGACTCCTTAGAATATTACATGTCCCCTAGATATCTCCAACATATTTTTAAATATGAACTAGGCTCACAGTTAAGGGGAGCAGGTAATGTCCTAAAAATAGGACAGATGAATCCCAACATCTTTAAGACTATAAGAAAGCTTACTGTGGGCTTCTCAGGGATACAAAACAACCCTTGTCTAAATCATGTTAGAGCTGATTGCTCAAGGTGACAACCTAGCAGCACCAGCTAGTGTTGAACCCACACCTCTACTTCTCAACAACCCACACAACAACATATAACCATCACTTACAAAAGAAACTCCAAATGAACCCATACACAAGCTACTCAGCTTGTGTAGGCCCCCATATCACCACTAATACAGGAGGAAGCGGATACTAGAGCTCCCAGTTCCCCTGAGGAGCAAACCACTCCCATCTCACTAATGATCAGTACTGAGGTTCTTCATACTCAGCCTAATGAACTCATGACCCCAACCACTCGGAGTCTCCAGACTCTAGTGAACAACCTTAAGGGAAAGTTACCATCCCTAACCTCTAGATCTTAACCAACCAATTCCTAATCTAGAGTTATATGATGATGAAGACATGGGATTTAGTGAGTACCATGAGTCTCTCTTCTCCTCCCCTATTCAAGGAGAGATGAGTACTCCTGTATCACCCATGTCTAGCCCACATCATCCACCCCTTACTGAGGTGGATCTTCTCGAACATGTTAAGGAGATCCATATGAAAGAGGCTCTCACTTCAGCAAGTGACTGCATCATTTAAACCTCAACCATGGTAACCCATCCCCTTGACACTTCATTTAAAGCTGTCATGGTGCAGGGGAAATCCAACAGCCAAAACAAAGTGCTGGTGATGAGGAAGAGGACTTAGCTCCTATTCTCTTATCCCCTGTGATTCTTTTGATGAAGATGAGGGGAATATGAAACTAAAGGTGCAACAACTAAATAAAATATGCACCTATTTAGTTTCCAAGGTTAGTCACCTGGAATCTTAGGTGACTACCTTGCAAAGGAGGGTCCGTGATCAGCAATTTGAGATCTCTGATCTCAAGGAAAAACTAGCTGGGAGATGTCTCAGAAGAACTCAACCAGGCCTATAAGAACCTGTAGATGTGGTGGACCTAACCTCCAGCTCACCTATGCAAGAGGGTGATGCTACCAAAAAAGGGGAGAAAGTCCTAGCAATCATAGAACCTGAGTGTTCTTCTCAAAGTATGGACATTGAGGATTCTCCACCCTCACTTGCAATTATCCATACTCAGCAACCTCCTCAAGTCTACATTGATGTGGACTCACTCATACAAGATCTGTTTGAGGAGGGTATACCAAGGGCTATGCCTACCCCATCTCATCACTCTGAGAATCCAATTATGGGATGGAGGTATGAAACTGATAGAAGAGCCCTGGTAAATCTCTGAATCCTAGGGTCAAAAAGAAATCTTCAATGTCTCCAATCTAAGATTCTATAAGAGCACCTATCTTATTAACCTTCCACTGAAAATCCAAGTCAAAACAGGTAAGGTGCAAGGTTAGCAGAGTGCATTTAAGAAATGGTGCCAGAAGAGTTCAAGCTGAGATCCAAACTATATAGGAAGAGGCTAGTAAGTAAGACTATTGGTCAACTGGATGTTGAGGTGGACCTCAAGATTAGCTTCGAAGGGGAAACCTTGACTGAAGGCCTAGTAGTTGAGCCTGTGAACCTTGAGACATGAACATATTTTGCACCTATTACCCTCAGTGAAGTACTAGCTAGTGAAGGTGCTTCACAACCTTTCCCTGGTTAGAGCTTGACTGCTGAACCAAACAATGAAGGCTAAAGCTCTCTCCACCCTGAGTCACCAAGGTTTGTGAGTGACAAAGGGAAAAGGAAACTTACTCTTGAGGAGATTGAAGAAGAGGATAAAGAGAGAGAGAGAGAGAGGAAGAGGAAGCTAAGGGGAGAGAGTTTAAGTGGGTCTCAGGCTTCATGGAAGCTCCAATCAGGGCGGCCCCCAGGACAAATACTTAAGATGATGAGTTAAGGGCAGTCATATTAAACTACTTGGGGACCAGGAACTACAATATAGATAAACTCATCTCTCTTCCCTTAGAGGAACTCAATGAACTGGAAGACATAAAATTGTTAAAGGAGAGGAAGAAGGCAGAGGATGCAGAATTGCTTCTCAAGATCAAGGAAGAAAAGAGGCATAAAAGGCTCTACAAACATGCTCCTATCCTCTCCCTAGTTCAAGAAAGCCCTAAGACAGAGGCTGTGGCAATTGAACAACCTCAAATAGGCAAGAAAGTAGATACATAAAACATGATCAGCTACGTGAGTGCCACATCCCTTATCATACGAGTACATAGAATTTGAGTACCTCAAGAAGCTTGAGCAATAAGTGATAAAAGAACAAAACTATTCTAAGAGGAAGATGAGGGAAGAAGCTGCAAAGTCAAGAGCCATCATCCAAAAGAGCCAAAATAAGTCTGCTGATATGTAGAGGATGATGATCTTCTTAAAGTTGTATTAGGAAGAGGATGATGGGCTTTTTGAAGCTGTATAGGTTCTCCAAAAGGAGTCTTGGTCCAATGTCTCTATCCACTATAGATGAGCACATTAGAGTGATCAAGCAGAAGATTAAAAGGGGGAACTTGTTGACTTGCATCTCCACCATGTCAAGCTCCTCCTAAAGTTAATGTCAAGGTTAAACCTCAAGAGACAACACAACCTGGACCTAGTGCTGGACCACAGCCAATTTCATCTTGTGGTCCATAACAAGGTCTTGATCCCTCTTCTTATGAACCTGAGGAAAAAGGATCCAACTGAGAAAGACACACAAGAACAATCTGATGATGAAGGCTAGTCTTCTCAGTTAAAGTGTTTAAAGAGGAGGAAAAGGATGACTATAAAGAGGGACACTAAGAAGAAGAAAAAGTCCAAGGCATCCACCTCCACACCTTAGGATGAGTCAGAGCATTCTGAGGTGGCTCAAGAAGAGGCTGCTCCACCAAGTCCAACACAAATATAGGCTCTTGCAGCTGGAAGACCCATCCTGCCCTGTTCTTTTACTGCAAATCCAGACAGATAGTATATCATCATGGATCAAGGAGGTTAAGATGTTTATTTTTGGCTCTTGTAGTTAGAAGACCCATCATGTCCTAGATTTTTGCTGCAAATCCAGATAGATGGTATGTCATCAGATATCAAGGTGGTCAAGATGTCTATTTCTGGCAAGATATGCTTGATCTTTCTGTACATAATCTCTATGACATGAGAAGGTATTGTGAGAGTCTAAGTGATCCTGACCAATTAATGAAGAAACCAATTAATGAAGAAACCAATTAATGAAGAAAGGAATGGTCTTGATCTTGATGAGGACTGTCAATATCTGATATTCCTTCTCTGTTTTGATAGCATCAGCCTAGGGGGGGTTTGTAAGGTTATACTTGAAGGATGCTACAACCAAAGAGCTTCCAGCATGCATGCATTAAGTGAAGAGTAAAAAAGTTACTTTGCAAGTTTTACGCACTTCATAGAAAATATTCTAAGTGTAAAATCTTTCGAAGCCAAAGACCAAATCTTCCGAAGCCAAAGATGAAGTCTTCCGAATCTTCAAAGACAAAGTCTTTCGAAGCCAATTATAAAGTCTTCTGAAGTTTCAAAGACAAAGACTTCCAAAGCAAAAAGACTAAAGACTGATTTCTTCTAAAAACAGGCAAGACATGCTTTCTCTGATCAAATTTTGCATAATGCTGACCAACTTTCTGCTGCCACTCTGAAGACTCACCGACTTGTACAAGATGGTAAAAAGGTCCATGCTTTAGTAAAATGTAGATTATGGTTTGGGGTCTGTAACTTTCTACTTTGTACCTTTTATCCTTTTTTTGATAGATTGGGATGTGAGCTATGGCATGTTATAGTCACAAGTCAAAAGGCAGATAATGCAATCTGCCTTTGACTGTACATTCATCTTGTTGTCTAGATTAGGGATTCCAACTGAGTTTTAAAGTATAGCCGGCTGTAGGATGTAGTATAAAATGTCTCAGGTTCTTGTATTTCTTTTCATGCTTTGTAACACTTGTAATAAAACTTGAGAGCAATATACAATATTCTTGAAAACATACTTATCTTATTCTTGTTTTTGGTTCTATCTTAATACTTACTTGTGTTCTTAGTGTCTTTCATATAAACCCGCTTCCCTATTTGATCTATTAATTGTTCTAACACTCTTTTCATTGTGAGTCTGATTGTATTGAGCATCCCTTAACTGGTCTTGCATCTTATTTACTTATTTAGTTTATATGTTTTTAGAATTTGATGTATTCAACTATTTGGTTTTAATAAGTAATTTCCTTTTGTACCCTTTATCCTTGTCTTATGATTTAATTTTATTACACCTCAGTGTTTCCACTTTAGCTGGGGTGTGACACGTAGCCTAAAAATATGAGCACATCTGATGTTAGTGTGTTGTACTTGTAATTTAACTATTGAAATGTAAATATCAAGTATGATTACCCACATTTATGTATTTGATGTGTGGAACAGGTTAATTAGGAGTTGCAAGTGATTTCATATGTAAAATGATCAAGTTGGAAGCTTACATGGTGAAACAAGGCATTGGATGGGTCAAGAAACAAAGATTCAAAATGCAACAGAAAGGCTTCCATCGTAGCCTACTGTAGCCACCGTAGGCTATGCAAGGATTCATACTAGAAAAACAGAAAACACCCTACCGTAGGCTACGCTAAGGCCTCCGTGGAGCATCTATAAAATGGCGCTTTTTATAGTTTTCACCTACCACTTGCCTCCCCTTTGACCTAAGATGATTTTGGATGAATTTTTAGAGTTCATAGGCCAATAATTCACCATTCCACCTCTCTCCAACAACATACAATTATCCGCTATGCAAATCAACAATGGTTTCGAAGATCATTCAAGAACAATAAGCTGCTAATCTTCTCGTGATCTACTTCAGGTAATAGGTTTTGTGTGATTAGGTTTTCGTTTGTCTTTGACTTGTGTTGGGATTAAACTTTAGAAACTGTTAAGTTATTTTATAAGTTTAACTTGTGTGTCGATTATTTAAACAATTATTTTGGTTAACCTTTATTTGAATATCATATGATCTTGCGTGAATTATATGGTTGTAAGGTTTTGGTTGTTAATTGAATTGGTATTATGTATTAAGACCCGTTAAGCCTTGATTATTGATATCAAATAATCATTTCACGTATAGAATCCCAGTTAAGGAGTTTCCTCCAAGTTGAACTAAATGAGTACTGTAAAGCAAACATGATCCCGGAGTGTATTATTCTTTCTCGTAATTGTCTTCTTAATCAAGCACTATTATTTCCAATTTGTTTTCTTATTTAATTTGCTAATCATTCTAAAAATCAAATTTTCACCGCTAAGAGGCAATAGTGCATAATTCAGTATTTAATCATTTTTTATAAATCAAAGTACAATACCGGCCACTAATTTCATGAGTATTGTCACACCCTCAAAATCCACGTGCGGAGTTTTACCGCGAGGCGTGTGAACAAACCAGGATCACAGTCAATAGTTACTCGGAACGACTCTATATGCTACGTTTAATGTAAACCAACCAGAGTTTAAAACTTTAAAAGACATGCGGAAGCGTAAAGTAAATAAAACAACCCAAAACATGTGAAAGTACCATATGGCAAAACAAGTGCCAACCAAGTATTTTAAACTATAAATAAAAGACGAGT
>BJCO01722090.1:0-18564 GCA_018326465.1 Flaveria floridana | reverse complement strand
TACCTTGACACTAACTCACCAATTCTCCCAGCAAAGTCATCAATAGAATCTTGGTCACTCATGGTCAGCATTTCAAACTCTCGATCCAGAGTCTGAAGTCTGGCCTGCTTGACCCTGTCTTCACCTACGAATCTCTCTTTCAGAGCTCCCCACACATCCTTAGCCTCCTTGTGTGCAGCAACCTGCAGTAACACATCTTCGGGCAGGGCCTGAAAGATGAAGGCTCTAGCCTTCTTGCCAAGTCTTACATCAACGGTGGCATCTTTCTCGGGTGCAACAGCTTCCCACAGCCCTTGTGCATCCATAAATGCTTCCATCTTGATTGCCCAAGATGTGTAGGTGTTGGGAGTAAGGATCGGGATCTTGAAAGAGATCGAGTCGTTGGTTGAATCTTTAACCGCCAATTGTCGATAAGGATCGGCCATTAGTTGGAACAAGAATCAAATTGGGATCAAATTGAGACCGAATTGGGTGTGGGAGAGTGAAATTGACCCCGAATTGAGGTCGAATTGGGTATAGGGGAGTGGAATCGAGGTCGAATTGCAGTCGAGAGTGGGTAGCGGTGACCGACTATCGCACCGTCGATGTAATCGCAGTCGTCGGAGGTGGTGGTGGCCGACTATCGCACCGCCGATGTAACTCCAGTCGTCGGAGGGTGGAATCCAAGATCGAGAGCCTATTAAAGCTCTGATACCAAATGTTAACAACTTGAAATTCCGGTAGTTTATTATTGTAGGGTGTTAAACCCAAAGATTACAATCCTAACACTATATATAGCAGTTAGAAGCTCTAACTAACTAACACATTTTACAATATAGTCCCTACACTTTACACTATATATCTTTTGAGTACAAAAGTTCAAAACAACAAACAACTAAACAAACATTACAAGTAACTACAAAAGAATTAAACTAACAGTGTTCATCTGAAGCCCAAAAGAAGAAAAAGAGTTTGGAGAAAAGAAATCTACCTATAGTATTAAACAACAATTGATTACAAATGAGCATAGTCACCATAAGTTAACTAATAATGTTCTCTCTTTTTTTTCTGCATTTTTTTACAAGCATCAATTCTATTTTAGATCCACTTACATGGAATTCTTTGACAGGCGTTTCTTTCATTTTGTGAGGGATGTGAAGTCGACATACACTTGTATTTTGAAAAGGCTGGCGAGTAAGGAAGCTTCCTCTAATATTTACTTATCCATTATCCATGTGGTTCTCTTCATAATGCAGAGCATCTAAAGTTGAAATTAACTAGAATCTGATATAAGTTACATGCAGTAGTTGACAACTTGACATGTGATCTCATTTTTTATTCCTTTCATTCTCTTTATGCAAACTATTATACCTCCCTCCTAAAAGTGAGTCCACATTTGGTTTGTAAGAGTCGATCTAAATATATTATATATTTAACTAAATAGGTGGCATATGTAATAGGTCTAAACAGGTAAGCATGGGTCTGATTAGGTTGACCAAAAAAAAAACTTTTTTCTTGTTCTGTATTCACCGCAACACTGAAGTATGCTTGTTCTTTGGATGTGTTTGTTTGGGGATGAATAACCAGGCCCATTCTGATGGCACCGAAGTTTGTAGAGGATGTTTCTGTTTCAAACTTTGATGCCACTTTGGTACTTGCAACCATGCTGGTGTCTCAGCTCCATGGCACAACAACTTCAGAACAACCTCTACCTGCAGCTGCACCACCAAAAGATAATGTTTCTGAGCATCCTTCTGATCACACTAGAATTTGGTCAGAACTTTCAGGTATGGTTTTATGTTTATTAAACTTGTCACCCACCAATGTATGATCTAACAACATATTATAACGCAACAAAAATACAGCAACTGCTGCTAAAAGTGCAAATGGGCCTAGTACTCATGTACAAGGGGAAAGAGATGTTAATGAAAATAATCGTGGAGCTATTCAGAGGATTAGCACAATGCACATCTCTAAAGATGGGCCAGACGGAAGAAATGTCACCACCAACAGGTATCCTGATGTCATGCTTGCTTGCTTTATACTTGTAGGTTTACTTATACATGGGCTGCTCCTCTTTATCTCAAGTAGATCAAATGGTTAAAAAAGATTAGCTAAAAGGTGAACGGGTTAGACTACTTGAGGTCCTCCAACTTCTATTTTTATTTTTCCTAAAATCCTTTTTAACTTATTTAGATTAGTATTGTAGTGATATTGTTTTTCTAATCATAATTCATGCATCAAGCTTTTATTATAAAATGGACGAATGATATTTGTAGGCTAACGCAACCTGAGCTGGCCCATTTCAACCCATACTAAGAAAAGACCGGATTACCCAGCCTGCCCATCTTGCCACTTCTAGTTATCATGGATTTATTTATAAAAAAAAAAAAAAAGAAGTTAACACGTGCATGTGAAATGTGGTTATATGGTCACACCGTTGTTTCTTTTCCTACTCTCTAATGTTAGTATGCACATATAGAATTATATATATTTTCAAAAGCTTATTGGCATGAAGTATCTAAGGGTTGGAAGTGAATAAAGTTTAAATTGTAATTTTTTTTCTTTATTTTTTATTAAGAAAAGAGGGACTGATCTTTTGAATCATGTTACTTGACACTGTATTAGCTGCCACCCAATGCAAACTGAACATGAACGTGAATGTGAACACACGGATGAAGCTCGAGGTTAGTCAGTCATGGATTGAATTTTTCAACCCATCATATTTCAGCAGCTAATAATAATGATCTTATTTATTTTTTATTTTATTTGATGTTCAGATAAGAGGGACGGAAACAATGATCATGGTGTTGTCTCACAACGCCATCTCAGTAACTGGGTTGATGCATATGCCGATGATGATAACGATGAAGGAGATGATTCAGAACCATATGTCCAAGCAACACCACCATATTGTGAGTAACAGTGTTGATGAAATCATTGTCATTTGTTTTTTGATTAACAGAAAACATCTAATTAGTTGTGATGTTATGGTGTAAATGTATTCTAATCATATTTAGTGAAACGTTCCCATAATTTTTATATTCGTTCATCCTATCCAACCTGGTATTAAAATTCAATTTTTGTACATAAATAAATCTACTCCCGTGACCACCCGAACTAATATTTTGATAAAGTTCATTAAATGTAAAGGTATGTTAGGTTTAGTATATCATCATCTAACCTTATGTTACGTTTAGTATATCATCATCACAACGTCCCGTCCCCCCTGTTTTTTTGCTCCGAAATTAAAATTTACACGTATTTTGTCCGAAAATTTTATAAGTATTGAGACCCCCTCACGTATACTTATGTTCATGCTCCACCAGTACAATCATGAGATCTTATTTTGCTAATCCTCAACAACGAGATAAATTACATTAGTTTTATCGCAAACATAATTAACATGATTAATTTCCTTGCATGCAATTACTCGTGTATTGGATTGAACATCTAAGCATCTAGTTTCAACACCACAAAACTATTGGATTATGTACGGGTTCGATTGATTAGCGTTGCCAACTGAGCTATGACCCGTAAGAGTTACACCTTGGACAACGATTTACAAACCCATTTAATTTAATTAATTGGCGTTTACGAACTAGATCGGGTTTAATAATTTATAAAAGTATAAATTATTTAACTAAAACGTTTAAGTGTTAAACGTTATTGTTTCGGCTTTTTGGTTTGACACATGAGCTAATATTAATCTGATCGGGTCCGGGGTCCGCGAAAAGATTAATATTAATTATCAGTATATAAGGATTATTAGAGGGCCTAATCCCTTGACCTTTGGTTTTACGGCTAAACAAAATCAAGAGGATAAATCCCCTTGATTTACAAACCCTAAGATAACAAAAAAATACAATTTAATTTGCTTCTTGATTGCATCAATAAAAAACCACAATAGCCGCCCCCTTTTTGGATGGCCACTGTTGAACCACCTTCTGACGCAGTCAATTTTGATCATCCTTGTCGCACCCTTCTGCCGTGGAACCGAGACTCAATTCCGAGCACCCGTGTAGTGTTCATTTGTTTCTAGCAATTAATCGTTGAATCCTCGATGTCTTAAACGGTTAATTATCAACCACCAATGTATATTATATCTCATCAGTAGGTATTAGTATTCTATTTTTGCATTATTAGATCCTGTCGGGTTCACTTTTGATATTTTAATTTTACTCCGTTGCGTTAACCATTATTAATCTGATTAATAATTATTAAAACTGTTTTCGTAGATAAAACTAATCAAGATACCAATCAAAACCCAATAGTGATATCAAAGCCACGCTTACAACATGCAAATCAGATCCGGTTTGTTAACCGGTTATAGATCACAAACTTTAAAATTATTTAAAGTTTCTGATTTATATTATTTTGGACAACTTATTTATTTTGGTTAAATATTTATTAACCAAAAGATTGTCCGTATTATTTTGATTGTGTTTTAATATGTAAATCTGGCTGGCCCTTGTGGTTGAATAGTTGTGTTGTGATTTAGTTTTGTTAGTTTTTTTTAGTTTTATGGTTTCGCCCCATTTGATGGCTCAAAGTTGTAATATATTAGGGTTTTCTTTTATTTTGTATTTCTTTTATAAATATTGTAATATTTGAAGACCCGAAGTTAAAACTGGAGACAAGACGAATCAAGGAGTCAGTGGGAGCCCATCAAGACAAGTAGATGCACTTAGGTCCATCCTTGTGATTGTTTTGTGTGTTGACCCCGTGACCTGGTTTGATCTTGCTACTTGGCTCTAGCGAGATCAAACAATCATAGCCATTAGATTTACATATTACTTTGTTATTATTATTGTTTTATTTTATAATAATTATAACATCCAACATAATATCAAACTAATTAAAATATTTTTCACAATCAAAATAAATAACAAGTTTTAAACTTATTTTTACAACTTGTTAAAATATTAAAGCAAATTGTTTATTTTAAAAGGGATAACCGGATAAGTCTTCAAATTTAAAATTAGTTTGAATTTTAAAACTTAAAACTTGATAATTTTAAATTAAAATTAATTATTTTTAAAAAGGATAATTAAATAATTTTTTCAAGTTTAAAATTAGTTTAAATTTCAAAAAATAATAATTGATAATTTAAAATTATCAACTTAAAATCGGTTGTCCATCTAGCGATAAACCTAGTTTTAATAGAGTATTAAAATTTGGTGTCTCGAGAGATTAAAGGGTTTGTCATTTATTATCACGAACTAAATATTGTGAAACAGGTTTTTACAACGCACGTATGACTTAATTATACGTTTTGTGTGACCCTATTCGGTAAACATTAAAATTGAATCCCATAGATAAAAACCAATAGTCTATGCCACCCTACTATAAGCAACACTTGGAGCATTAAGCGAAACATCAGTGTTTGGAGCCACAACACTCCACTTGATATGTAGTTTATTCTTCCAAGGTGCAAGGGATTCGTTGACACATCCGGCCCTTTCACACGTACCTGTTTTAGGATGACTATTATTTTTCTCTCTTGTTACGTGCCACAGCTGTCTAGAGAGAAAATTGGGCATAGATGAGTCTAAACGTATCAATGCATTGAAAAATGTTATCGTTACGACCTCATACCCGAGAGTTGTGCAATTTTCACAATTGATTAGCGTTGTCAAACTGCCTAATCACTTACTAATGTTACGTGCCCAACTGCCTTTAGTAACTGGCCAGGCCGGATTCTCATTCCTTATTTAAAATTACTGTAAATGGATCATTAGTTAAAATAAGGAAATGATACATCAAAAATACTAATTAATTTATTTTTACTTATTTAAATAGATGCATTCCGAAACAACTCCTTCGTTCTCAAGTCTATTCTTAAGAAAGAGAAACTTGATAACACCAACTTTTTTGCATGGCACCGCTATCTGAGAATTGTTCTCAAGATAGCAAAAAACTCTATGTTTTAGATAGCGTTGTTCCCAACGAACCTGAAAATAATACGGCTGCAGCCCGTAGAACTTGGGAAAAATTTAAGGAGAATGTCGATGAGGTAGCCTGCCTTATGCTAGTCACCATGTCCCCTAATCTCTAGAAGAACATAAAGGACATGTCAGCATTTGATATGATTGAGCAACTTAAGGGCATGTTTTAGAAACAGGTCCGACAAGAGCATTATGATACCATGAAGCAGCTTATATCCTGTAAAATGCAAGAAGGCTCGCCTGTTAGTGCCCATGTGCTTAAAATGAAAGGGTACATTAACCAAATGGCTAAACTTGGTTATCCTATGCAGTATGAAATGGCAGCAAACTTCATTTTGAACTCCTTACCTAGTTCTTACGACTAGTTCGTAATGAACTTTAATATGAATGCATGTGTTAAGAGTGTAGCTGAACTACACGGTATGCTCAAAACTGTTAAGCAAAACATACAAGGTAAAGCCAGTCAAATGTTGATGGTCCGATTTATTGGTGTCAGGAAGCCAAATCCCAAGAAGAAAACTTATAACAGTAAGTGTAAAGGTAAAGTTGTTGCTACCAAGCCTGCCACTAATAACAAACAGTTGGCTAAAAACAAACCAGCACCCTCTCATGAGGAAATAAGATGGGGCAATGGAGACGTAACTGTCCTGACTATCTAGCCAAGCTGAAGGCGAAGAAGGCCAATGCTGAAGGCTCTTCTTCAGATATTTTGATTTGTGTTATTAAACTTTTCATTGTTTCTAGCAACACATGGGTATTTGATACTGGATGTGGTTACCATATCATTAATGTCTTGCAGGAGCCTGAAAAGTGGAAGAAACTGAAACAAGGCGACATGGAGCTCATTGTTGGTGATGGAAAAAGAGTACCAGTTCTTGCAACTAGAACATATTATCTTTCTTGTTCATCTGGCCTTGTAATTACTTAAAATAATTGTTTATTTGATCTTAGTTTGACCAGAAATATTATTTCAGTTTCTTTATTGTTTGAACAAGGATTCAAGTATGTTTTTAATGATGCTTTTATTTCTGCCTACTTGAATGATGTCTTTTATTTTGAGGCTAAACCTTGAATTGGTATTTATGAGATTGATATTCAACAAACAATAACATATATAATCTTTCTAAATATATCAAATCTGGAATAAACGATACGTTTCTATGGCATTGTAGACTTGACCACATAAGCAAGACCCGCGTGAACAGGCTTTAGTCCGAAGGGATTCTTGAATCCACTAGACATGAATCTTTTGATGAATGCAAATCTTACTTAGCTGGCAAACTCACAAAGGATCCTTTCACCCATGTTGGTAAACGGTCCAAGGATCTGTTAGCACTTATACATTCTGATGTATGTGGTCCTTTCAGAACCATGTCTAGAAATTATGAAAGATACTTCGTTACATTTATTGACGATCATAGTCGATACGCCTATGTCTACCTTATGAAGCATAGACATGAAACCTTTGAAAAGTTTAAAGAGTTTCAGAATGAAGTAGAAAACCAACTTCGTTAGACTATCAAAGTACTTCGATCAGATCGAGGTGGAGAATACCTAAGCTAAGAGTTCACTAATCATCTAAAGGAATGTGGAATTGTTTCACGGTTCACTCCACCTGGCACACCCCAACTTAATGGCGTGAGTGAGAGGAGAAATCGAACCCTACTTAATATGGTTCGATCGATGATGTGTAGAACTAACTTAGCTCACTCCTTTTGGATTTATGCTCTTATGACCGCCGCAGGGGGGTCAATCTGGCACCGACTAAGAAGGTAGACAAAACTCCATATGAGATATGGCATGGGTCTAAACCTAATTTGTCTTACCTTAGAGTATGAGGATGTGATGCTTATGTCACCAGCGAGTCTGATGACAAGCTAGATCCTCAAGGGAAAAAAGTTATTTTCATCAGATACTATAATAGAAGCGGATATTACTTTTACCATCCTGATGCAAATATGATTTCCATCAAAAGGAAGGCACATTTCCTCGAGAAAGAGTTTCTTGACCTAGGAACTGGAAGTAATATGGTGGATCTTGAAGAAACTCGAGAACCACAAACAAACGCTGATGAAGTCGGTGCGTCTGAACGACAAGAAATTGTTTCTGATTCAGACATAAACAGAAGCGTTCGCAGAAGTAGCAGAACTCGCAAAGAACCTGATAGATATCTTTGGAATTTGGAGGGTCCCGAGGTTCTGGTAGTTGCTGATTCTGGTGATGAACCTACTAACTACAAGTCTGCTATCTCATATTCGGAATCTACGAAATGGATAGATGCCATGAACCTGAGATGCAATCTATGCGTGATAATCAAGTCTGGGACTTGGTTGAGCTACCCCCGGTTCATGGGCAGTAGGGAGCAAATGGATTTTGAAGAGAAAAACCGACATGAATGGAAATGTAAACACCTATAAAGCATGGATAGTTGCGAAGGGTTTCACTCAAACTCAAGATGTTGACTATGATTAAACTTTCTCGCCCGTTGCTATGATAAAATCAATTAGGATATTACTTGCCATAGTCGCGTACTATGATTACGAGATATGGCAAATGGATGTCAAAACTACTTTTCTAAATGGACATCTCTCTGAAGATATCTATATGGTTTAGCCTGACGGTTTTGTTGATCCAAAATATCCAAATAGGGTGTGTAAACTGAATAAGTCTATTTATGGACTTAAATAGGCATCTCGTAGATGGAATCTTCATTTTGATCAGAGAATCGTGGAATTTGGTTTTGTTAAAAGTGAAGATGAGCCTTGTGTTTACAAAAAGGCTAGTAGGAGCACTATATCATTCCTCATATTGTATGTGGATGATATGCTGATAATTGGAAACAACATCCCTATGCTTAACGAAGTTAAACAATGGTTGGGAGCTTGTTTCGCAATGAAATATCTTGGAGAATCTACTTACATTCTAGGAATCAAGATCTATAGGGATAGATCTAAGCCGCTTCTAAGGCTTAGTCAAAGAACGTACATAGATAAAATGATGACACGCTTTAAGATGGAAAACTCAAAGAAAGGAGGAGTTCCTATGACTAAAAGGTACTGTGTTGAACAAATCACAATCTCCTTCAACGAACACTAATATTAAGCAAATGGAAAAGGTTCTATATGCTTTAGCAATTAGTTATATCATGTATGCTATATTGTGCACTAGACCCGACGTCTCGTATGCTTTAAGCATTACCAGCTGTTATCAGCAGAACCCTGGCTTTGCCCACTGGACTACAGTTAAGAACATTCTAAAGTACTTGTGAAGAACTAAAGATATGTTCTTAATATTTGGAGGAGTTGAAGAACAGCTCACTGTAAGGTGTTATACTGATGCTAGTTTTCAAACTGACTGAGATGACTCTCGCTCATAATCTGGTTTTGTATTCACACTTAATGGTGGAGCTATCTCTTAGAAAAGTTTCAAGCAAAGTATGGTGTAGATTCCACCACTAAATCTGAATATACTGTAGCATCAGATGCTGCAAAGGAAGTTGCTTGGATGAAGAAGTTCATAGCTGATCTCGATGTAGTTCCAAGCATTCAGCAACCAATCTAGATAACACAGGTGCTATTAATCAAGCCAAAGAGCCCAAATCTCATCACAGGGACAAGCACATTCAGAGGAAATTTCATTATATATGGGACATAGTGAAACATGGAGACATCATGATAAGCAAAATAGACACAGATCAAAACCTAGCAGACCCGTTTACTAAGCCCATGACCCAAGACAAACATGATCGGCATAGGGATGCGATCGGGCTTAGATTAGCTAGTGATATGTTTAGATTTAATATTTGGATGTATGAATATTTAACATTTATAATTTTGAATTTATTTTGATTTACTTATTTAAATGCAATTATGAATCTTATAACTGTGTTTGATTTTAATACGTTTAATCGATCCGTAGTCGGTCGGACTTGTGGGAACAATTCTAAATTAAGACTACTCTGAATTTAGACTTAAGAGTTGACTTCTAAATTCACAGACCTCATTATGAATGCCGTTGGATGTAACTCACCACAAACCATCTTTATTATGAGATGCTTTGATACTGGTATACTACTGGTATACTCATTTAGTATCCTCTGACTTGAGATGCATACTAGAACTTTCGTTTACCAAGGTTTATTCCTTGATCACTGTCAACCGTTGTTGCGTAACTGCCAGTTATAAAGGCTTTAGTTGGGAATAATTCTGAAGTTCAGTGGGAGTTGTATGTAATCAATAAGGGATTCTCTACTTTTACATATATGTAACAGTTAGACATCAAGGCGTCCTCGTTGATTCAAACTGGTGAAGTGTGAGGCCTCACCCAAATTGATCGTGTGTTTGATTGGACCATTATGAATCTGGATCGAGAACAATAATGATTGAGCCCCATATGAGAATTATCTCAATGACTCAATTGATTTCTTTTATAGAAAGGATAAATGATTATGATTACCATAATTCTATTGTCTTGTTGTAGTAAAATGTTACTAGATCAAGATGTTTTGGTTAATGACTTTAAATTATCATACCTTGTTGGGGGCAACCATGTGCAGCTAGAGCACCGCTAACTATCTATGTTAAGATTTAATCGAATACCGTCTAAGTGGGAGTTGTTGGATTATGTACGGATTCGATTGTTTGACGTTGCCAACTGAGTTATGACCCGTAAGAGTTACACTTTGGACAATGATTTACAAACACACTTAATTTAATTAATTGGTGTTTACGAACTAGATCGGGTTTAATAATTTATAAAAGTATAAATTATTTAACTAAAACATTTAAGTGTTAAACGTTATTGTTTCGGGTTTTTGGTTTGACACATGGGCTAATATTAATCTGACCGGGGTCGGGGCCCATGAAGAGATTAATATTAATTATCAATATATAAGGATCATTAGGGGGCTAATACCTTGACCTTTGGTTTTACAGTTGAAGCAAAATCAAGAGGATAAACACCCTTGATTTACAAACCCCATGATAAGAAAAAAATACAATTTAATTTGCTTCTTGATTGCATCAATAAAGAGCCACAATAGTCGCCCCTTTTTGGCTGGCCACCGTTGAACCACTTTCTACTGCAGTTGATTTCGATCATCCTGGTCGTACCCTTCTGTTGTGGAACCGAGACTCAATCCCGAGCACCCGTGTAGTGTTCGTTTATTTCTAGAAATTAATCGTTTAATCCTCGGTGTCTCAAACGGTTAATTATTAACCACCAATGTATATTATATCTCATTAGTAGGTTATTAGTATTCTGTATTTGCATTATTTGTAACTAGATCCTGTTGGATTCATTTTTGGTATTTTAATTTTTTACTCCGTTGCGTTAACCATTATTAATCTGATTAGTAATTATTAAAACTATTTTGATAAATAAACCTAACCAAGATGCCATTCAAAACCTAACAGAAACAATATTTGCTATGCAGATTCAAACCTAATCACCTAATAAGTGGGAAAGTAATGTAGTGATCTTGTTCTGCTAAACCTCAGAAACTATATAAAGTATGTAGACCTTCATGGCAAGCAAATAACTTAACACTAAGGGTTTTCTTGCATGCAAGTAGTCATATGTATAAAATTGATAATCTAGAAACCAAAATTTCAAATGAACAAAATTTAAGGGTTTAAAAACCAGGGTTGACAAAATTTTACAATCCATAATTAATCTACACCACTTAAAAGTTAAAATTGATTTTTTTAACCTTCACTAAAATTAGATAATAAAACAAAAATATATCATTTTAGCTGGTTATCTCTTAAAACTTTTAAAATCCATATATGAACCAATTAGGGGCAATATTTAACAAAAGTAACAAAAACCAATTTAAAGTGTAGAGAAATATATGTATAATAGTATGGATATATCATTTTAGCTCGTTATCTCTTAAAACTTTCAGAGAAAATTTTACAATTTCTTCACCAAATTCACGATGTATTCTCTCTCCCTTTTGTATGTTAGAACTGAAAAATAGAGTGAATAGAGTTTTCATTCTTAACCAATGACATGGAAGAAAGGAAGGATCAAAAGGCAAGATTAAAAGCTTGTGTAAACCTGAGATAACAAACAATGAAACTATTCATATATTGGCATGCTCATTTTAAAATTGATACTTTTCATTCCCATAATCATATAAGTTTAGGAGGGAATAATAGTGAAAAGTTTAGGTAACTATCACACCGACGGGGTTGCTCTAACTCAGACAACCTTGAAAAGCGCAACACTCGGGTAATGGATCCTTTTAGGAGCTGACACTAACTTTTTTCTGTTGATTTGGAGGTAGCGCTAAAACTTCTGATTGGCATTAGAAAACTACTTTGCTTCAAACCCTCTTATCTTGGGATCTCAACCTTTGATGAGCAGATGCGGGCAAAATATTCATGGTGATTAATATGTTGAATTGACTACCTCCCCCTTTATGGGGTCCGAACTCTTATGACTAAGTAGAAAAAAAGAGGAAAGAGGCCCAGAATTTGTTTACTTACAATAAAAACAACTTACCATATTGAGAGACATGACCTAAAATGAAATACGAGGATAAAAAAATTATGTTTACTAATTTCTAGCCTTGCACCATCCATCTAAAGGACCATGGACTAAACACTACCTAATAGGACTATGACAATGTGACATCCAACCCTAGAAGTCTATCTACATAAATAATCTAGGCTTTTATATGGAGTTTTCTTGGGGTTGTTAAGGTTAAATGGGGCCATTGAGTGCCTACCTCTAGTATATGCTATCATGACCCATGTTGAATGGGAGAATTAGGAAGTGGATCCTAGAGCAAACCGATTTCACTTTTCGATACGTACCTATGAAGCGGTCAAAGGACGTAAATTATAGACTTCTTCTCAAAGCATGACATGTATGTTTCAACTAGTGTAACTCAATAAAGAAGTCCTCACCTTTGTAGGCTTTACCAATGTTTCACAACCGAACCCGATTGGCCGGTCACACCGGTCTAATTATGCCTTCTTGTCACATCCTAGTCCACTGGTATAACCTATTGTATCATTCTAACAACATAATACAACCAAAGACTTAATCTTACAAGACCATAATTCTAGGCTGAATTAAAACCTTAACAATGCTACATCAATCCACGTGTCCATCGTGTTTAAATTATAAAACAAACGTCAAATACATTGCCCCATGTAGGTTTAATCTAGTCTGTATCTTCTATATGAAGATCTTCTTTAAACTAAACTGCTAAGTCTCCTTGACCTAGTTAGTATCCTCTGGCACTTTCTATATAGCGTGTATCACGAGCTAAAACACATCAACAATAACGTTGTTGGTGAGTTATAACCAATGACTCTAAAGCAGTTAGACAATCATAACAAATTTTCAAGTAAATATCAACAAATCAATATATACTATATTCGTCGCAAGGAGCATCAATGTTGACCACAGATGTGCTACTCTAGGTTTTATTATATTAATGATGAGAGGGAAGGTTAAAGGCATAAAGGCTGACCGAATCCCAGGCCAATAATCCAACTCAACCCTATTCACGGTCTTTGTTGCGGCTTCAGGATAATCCTAGTCCTATCAATAGATCCCTGCTATGGCCTTAGACTATCATGATCCCTTAGTCATATTCACAGTTTTTACTATCGATTGGAATAGTTCAATCCTATCCACAGTCTTCATTGTGGCCTCAGATTGAGTATTAACCAAAGAATGTGGCTTCCCTACCTAGATGGATCCAACTAACCATATATATGCCTAGAGGTTTGATCCAGGAATTACATACTGGTAATACTGTCTTTACATTAATGATTAGCTTATGTCTAGTACTCACCACCCATATGGACATACCTAAGACCATGGCTACCTAGGTCTCGGAATTGTTTTACTTCTTTTCATCAAATCATTGACAAGCTCAGATGCAACCTCAAAATATTTAAGCAAAAAGGTTAGCGACTAAACTCATAATGATAAGCGTCACGAGCGCGTCCACACACTGACAGGTGAGCGTATTGTAATTATGTATCACGTAGATATACACCTTAAGTTGTTATAACTTCAAACGTGTGAAATCCTTATGATGCCCCACCCGAGTTAATCTATTTAACCAACCCTAGTCATGTTAGCAATCTCAAGCTAGGGTTTCCACGACCCCTAGTCATCATCTCCAATCACAGCTCATGACGAACACACGTCAAAGAGCCAGGGTTCCGCACATGTCCATAACAATGATTAAATGGACTTATCTTGCCATACCAAAAATCCTTAACGTGCTTATTTCATGTGTCAACCCTAAGGTTATGACACTATCCCAGTTTTGCCCATTTCATATCAAAACCAAATTGCCCCGTGACAAATCCACCTGCCAAAATGTGGTTATTTTCCTTATCATTTTTCAATATGTATCGTAACCAGTTAGACACCAGTGTGGTTCTTTTCAAAATATTGATTTATCCAATATCCGCAATAATACATAATATAGCAGTTTAGGGTCTTACAAAAACATGACACAGGACATGTTTAAGATTGCCAAAGCAAGAGAACGTGGAAGACAGGACTTGAGAATGGTGAAGTTTATAACGACCGAGGATGGAAAGGTCTTGGTGAAGGAAAGAGACATCAAGGTGAGATGGAAAACTTACTTCAATAACCTTTTCAATGAAAGGAACCCTAATCAACAAACAGAAATCGATCAAACAATTCAAAAACGCAACAGAATAAGTGTTATTGTAGAAGCATCACAGTCGAGGAAGTTACGAGAGCTTTTAAGAAAATAGGGAGGGATAAGGCGGTGGGGCCAGACAACATACCTATTAAAGCATGGAAGTGCCTGGGAGAAAAGGGACTGCAATGGCTAACAGAGTTATTCAACACTATCTTTAAGACCGGGAAGATGCCAGAGCAGTGGAGAAGAAGTGTCATAGTCCCCATATATAATAAGAAAGGAGATGTCCAAGGTTGCACAAACTACATGGGAATAAAGCTCTTGAGTCACATGATTAAACTATGGGAAAGAGTTATTAACACGAGAATTAGTCGCGCAACTCAGATAGCGATAAACCAATTTGGATTTATGCCATGGCGCTCTACAACAGAAGCCATACACGTCATAAGAAGGATAATGGATAAATATAGAGAAAAGAAAAGGGATCTCCATATGGTCTTCATTGACCTAGAAAAAGCCTATGACAGTGTTCCGCGACAACTCATTTGGGAAAGTCTACGACATAGAAGGGTACCAGAGAGATATATCAAGATAATCAAAGATTTGTATGACGGGGCAAAAACATGTGTGTGATCCCTAGTCGGAGACACAGATTTCTTCCCGGTGGAAGTGGGACTTCACCAAGGATCATCATTGAGCCCTTTTCTTTTCACAGTAGTGTTGGATGAGATGGCCAAGTCTATACAGGAGCCAACCCCGTAGTGCATGTTGTTTACGATATTGTGTTAATATCAGAATCTAAAAGGGTGCTTAACGAGAGGTTAGAATAGTGGAGAGCGGCACTAGAGCATAAAGGCTTAAGGATAAGTCACTATAAGATAGAATACATGCACTATAACTTTATTAGAGAGAATGAAGAGGACACCCAAATCAGTATACAAGGTCTTGCAGTCCCACAGACGTCTTGGTTCAAATACCTGGGCTCGTACGTATAGGAGGACGGAGAGATACACAGTGATGTAGCCCACCGTGTTCAAGCAGGATGGTGTAAGTGGAGAGCTGCATCAGGGATTTTGTGTGATAAGAGGTTCCCATCAAGACTAAAGGGAAAACCATATAGAGTGCAGTACGTCCAGTTATGTTATACGAAATAGACTGTTAGGCCATAAAGAAATCGCACGAGCGACAAATGGAGGTCACGGAAATACGAATGCTAAGGTGAATGCGTGGACACACAAGACTAGATCGGATAAATAATGACGTGTTTCGGCAAAGGCTAGAGGTTGCTTGTATCATGGATAAAATACGATTGGGAAGATTAAGATGGTTTGGGTACGTGAAGAGGAGACCGATGTCAGCGGCTGTTAGAGCAGTAAAGAACATCACCTTAGATAGTAGGAGGAGTAGAGGAAGACCTAAGTTAACTTGGGACGAGATAATTAGGCGGGATATGGTAGAGTTGCACCTCTTTGAGCACATGATCAAGGATAGGAGTGCGTGGAGGCGTAGAATTAAAATTAAAGACTTCTAGGGGGATCTGTTGGTAGGAAGAGTAAAGGAAGACCTGATACGTGACCCCCCATGTGATGTGTAGGTTATCGATATTTGCCCTTTATAGGTGAAGCATGTTGCTTATTTGATGTATGCACTATCTTTGGTTCTTATGCTTATGTGTATGCCTATGCTTATGTGATGTATGTTATGCTTATGAATATACTTATGAATATGTATGTGCCTATTATAAACTCTTATATGATATATACCTATGTGTTGTATGCTCTATAACCTGCTTGCTATCGTTTTCGAGTCCGGGGTCTCTTTGGAAGCAGTCTCTCTATCTCTCAAGATAGAGGAAAGACTCGCCACCACCTACCCACCCAGACCCTGCTTTTTAATGAGATATACTGGGTATTTTATTTGTTTGTCTGTTTAGGGTCTTACCAAAATAGATTTAAGATGATCAAATGTCTTTAAATGGTCATCAATTAGTCACCAAGTGACACAACAATACAATGGGTTTTCCCACGTCACATTCTTACATTTTTAGTCATAACTCGCATGTAGAAAAGAAATATGACTTATTGAGAGAACCGAGCCTCTAAATGGCGATCCTAGACCAAACCCACATCAATGAACACAAATACGACCTTAGATCGTCCACACGAGCCTTCCAAAATGTTGAAATCGTAGAGAGAGATAGAGTGTAGAACGGTTTTAGAGAGAAAGAGAGAGAGAA
Source organism: Flaveria floridana (assembly GCA_018326465.1). Lineage (NCBI taxonomy): Eukaryota > Viridiplantae > Streptophyta > Magnoliopsida > Asterales > Asteraceae > Flaveria > Flaveria floridana. The sequence continues at coordinate 1,757 of BJCO01722090.1, read as the reverse complement.
AGAGAGAGAACTGGTAAAAAATCAGATTTTTGAGCTTTTAAACCAATTCCGTTTGACTGGAGGCCTTGGCGAACCCTAAGCCAACCTTGGCGAACCGCTTAGGCAACCTTGGCGGTTCACTACCGACTTGAAAATGACATATTCACATCTTTTAAATGGAATATTCGCATATTAGAATGAGATATTCCTCACAGACCATTATGCTCAATTCATGGCGGTCTGTGGCTACCCTACGGAGCACTACCACCCAACTTGGTAGTCTGCTATGAAGTCACTTCACCTGACCTCGGGTTCTCCCGATGATCCGTTATGGCTAACCTATAGAACCGATAACAGTCCGCTATGGTCCATATTTCTCAAATCCTTAAGGAGTTTCCATTTTCGATCTTTCATTCATATTCTGACCTGCTTAATTATGCGAAAACCTGTCCATGAGGCCGAGGGGTTACACTACTCAATCCTTTTTCAAAAAGATGCCTGGATCTGAGCAGTCTGCAATTGGATGGGGACCGATTATATGTGGCGAACCGAATTCAGCATCAACAACCACATATTTACTCTGGTAACTTTTAAAAACTATTCAACAACTTCATAACTTCCAATATCTATGCTTTTAGCTTTCAATTACTATGATATACACCATTAGGAACATAGACAACAACTCCAATCGGCTATGGATAAACTGAAATGACGACTATGAGAAAAAATGAGAGTAACAACTATGAAATCAAGTGACATTTGACTAGGTTTCAGAGAATGTTATTTGCTTTTTCTTAACCAAACAACACACAATCGTGACATGTCATATTGTGTAGATCAATAGTCAAGATCGAGTCATTGATCTAAAATATTAGAATAAACAGTGTGGATAATTTTTCTTTTGTTTTCCAGCCATTTGCTATTAATACCAGTCTCTAGTTATTAATATAAAACCTCTCAATTTAATAGTTGATAGGTTACATTTTTGAATCATAATATAAAACCAAACAACGCATAATTGGTCCGTCACTTCACTTATGCTACACACGAAAACCAAAACCTAATCATAATTTTCGATCATGACTAATCTTAACCATTGGTTAATTGTTTAGTTTACTTGTGGAACTAAACCACGAAAGCAAACAGGACAGGTCTACCGTATCCTGTATCAACCCCATCACATCATACAAATAATAATAAGAGTTAATTGCATGATTTGTCCCTATGGTATGCCCATATTGCAAGATTGATCCTAACTTTTGAGAAATTACATTATTGGTTTCAACTGTTTATCAAACCGTAACACTATTGGTCCTTGACACTAACTTCTGTTAAGTTTTTTGGTTAAGTGGAGGTGAAAATCCCAAAATGCCCCTGAACTACAAGACAAAATTAAAACACACGCACACACAAATATATATATATATATATATATATATATATACACATATATATATATATATATATACATACATACATACAAATATATATACATACATACATACATATATATACATATATATACATACATATATATATATATATATAGGTAGAGGTTCTAATAAGAAATAATTTTTGCCTAAGTATGCTAAGAAAGAATAAGAAGATGACATGTGGCACTCTTAAAATTAGGATTAAAGGGCATTATGGTCCTAGAAATTGGGCAATTTGAAAAACTACCTCAAAGTTGAATTTGGCTACAGGAGGAAGGTCTTTGAGATAATCAGACGGTCTTTTGGAGCTACGACGCATTTCTTCTTCGATTAAACGGTCAACCT
>BJCO01722085.1:0-14472 GCA_018326465.1 Flaveria floridana | reverse complement strand
GTATGTTACTTAGTGGTATTACACTACTATGCGCTACTACTTGATGTTATGTGTTGATTAATGCTACTTGAGAATGCCATTGACCTTGGATGCTCTCGGCTGTGTGGTTCTTCTGTGTGGTTCTTCTGTGTGGTTCTTCTAAGCTGAACATCCATTCCAACCATTAATCCTAGTAATTAGGACCTAAGGATTGGTTTGGTTGTAACCTAAACGTATGCGCTGTGTGGATCTTGCTACGTCATATTAAACTTATTATGCTATGGAAAACCTTTTTATATAACCATTAATCCCGGTATTGGGACCTAAGGATTGGTTTGGTTATAAACTATACGTATGCGCTGTGTGGATCTTGTTACGTCTTATAAACTATTTACTTTTTGGGAAAACTCTCTTTACAGCCATCAATTCCCGTGTGGAACCGATGAATAGGTTTGGCTGTAGCTATTTATAACCGGTAAAACCGCCTATACATAAGTGTAGTCGCGGTAACTTTTATTAAACTTACTTACGATTTCATCTTAATATCTTTTATTACTTAAAACCTGCGAAGCTCACCAACAATTATGTTGACCATTTTGAGCATTTCTTTTCAGGTGATCAAGGTAATTGAAAATCTAGGAGTGCTGCCATTTAGAGGAGACCCTAGGATATATTTTGTAATCATTACCCTTGTAAAGCTTGAACATGGTCTTTTGTATACTTGTTCCCGAGTTGTGGGAATTTACATTACAAGTTATCCTTAATGCTTATGTGATCATTATGTTGTGCTTACGGCTATGCTGTCGTGAACATTGACTATATACGACACAAGTCTCCAATTATGTTCGGGTGTCGTCATGACACGCTTGTCCTCATATTATTACTATTGCTACTCTATTGTATACCATGTGTTATGACGATCCCGTCTAGCTTACATTTCCCGTGTTTCCGCTATCAGCGGGGGTGTGACACCCCTCCCCCTAAAAGGCTAAAACCCTACAGTTGCAGAGCTTCTTCACGCTCAATCTCCATCACCATAGAGCAAAATATTCTCTCAAACTTCAAACAAACCCTCAAAACCCAACCAAAACCCTCTCTAAAACCTTTATCAATCGCCAGATCTCTCATCACAAACCCCTCAACCACCAATCAAACAATCTCCTCCATCATCCAAACCCTAACAACAAACCCCCACATCCACCTCCACCACGTCACTACCCTCCTCTCCGAAATCTCCGTCGTTCACCCCCATTTCGCCAACACCGTCGCCACCGCACTCCGCTCTCTCCCCCTTCACCGCCCGAACGCGCCGCCACGCGTCACCGCGCTTGCACTCTCCACACTAACGCGACCATCGCAACACCACCAACGCGACCATCTCAGCACCACCACCACCGCAACCATCGCAGCACCACCACCGCGGCAACCATCGCAACACCAACACCAACGCAACCATCATTGATTTTATGTTTGTTTTGAAACTTGTACACTGTGCATCACCTTTGGTACGGTGGCACTGTAGGCACCGACCAACGGTTTTAATTAGTAATAGAATTCATTCTGATGGACCAAATTTCTACCCACTGACAAAAAAGTGTTGCCCCTCGGACCCATTAGACCGATGCCCCCTTTTAAACCCCATGCCTAAAATTTGAATAACTTTGATCCGGTGTATTCTCCACACCTATTAACTTAAATAAATGTTTGTTTTCATTTCTTATTTGGTTTTAAGTAAATCAAGTTATATTAAAATGACACCTAATGCTACACTAACAAAAAAATTTGAGTAAATTACAAATTATATCTTTTATTTATATATAAAATTACATGATATGTCCTTTAATTTTAATAGTTACGTTCATTATCCTTTTATTAAAAGATTTACACATCTATTGTAGTTTACACTAACTTTCATCCAAATGTACAGTTAAATCAGTTATGTGCACCACACATAAAGGATATTTTTATCATTTGCTTTTTGTGTCTAATATATTAAAAAAATTAAAAATAAAAATTTTAAATAAAAAGAGAAAAAAAAAAGATATCGGATCGTTGGGTAAGTCGCTTAACCCAATCCCTCTTAGTGTGTGTTCATTTGACTAATCGTCAATAATTCACTAAAAACCTCCAATAACATTTACTAAGTAAGAAGTCGATATCACTAATCAATTAGAAGATCTAGAAATTAACAATAAACACCAAACAAGTACTCGTACATACTTCATCAACTACTCACACCAACAAATAATGAAAAGTCAATAATGAACATAAACTTGAAGATTATCTGTGACTCTTTGATTGCTTATATAATTGCAAAAGTCAGAAAATACTTTGTGAATTGCTTGTTAATCACACAATAATATAAGCCGAAAAATTAAAGAACAGTGAATTGCAAAAAGCGATTTAGGGATTTGAATCTTACCGTCATTGTTTGTTCGACTTCAAGGAGCTTTAATGGTGTGTGAGATGTTGTAGGTGGTGGTGAAGATAATAGGTATTGGAGTATTAAAGAGAGGGGAATGTTGGATTTAATGGCGTTGAGCATAAGAGGATGCGGGTTCACCCACTTATCCAACGGTCCGATATCTTTTAATTTTATTTTTTCATTTAAAATTACTAATTTTTTTATTTGTTTAATATATCAGATGTGGAAAGAAAATGATAAAAATAAACCTAATATGAAAGATACATAACTGAGTTAACTGTACATTTAGATGAAAGTTAGTGTAAAGGAAATTAAGTGTGCACATATTAAAAAAAAGACATTGAATGTAATTATAAAAAGTAAAGGACATAACATGTGATTTTATATATTAATGAAAGACACAATTTGTAATTTACTCTTAAAATTTGTTAGCATGATTCTCGTAACAACTTAATGCTGGTCTTAGGTTTCTGAACAATGAGCAAGATTAGAAGCGATTTAACCATTAATTGGTGGTTTGAAGAGGAAACCAACGATTAGATAACATATTGATCAACGATGAAAATAAATAAGTCGTAGAACCCACTAAGATTTGTAAACTCTGTGAACACTCTCAATAATGTTTTACAACACAAGAATTAAGTTATTTATGGTGTTTCCCTCAATTCCAACAAGCCTTAATAGGTCCTCTAAACTTATTGCCGATAAACATAAGCAGTCTGTGCGTTTTGAAGTTCTTAAAATATATTGGAAGATGTGTGGACATGATATGTATTTTACGATTCTATTATGATTTTTGATTCACAATGTCTTTTATAATTTGGCTTAAACACTATGAGATATCCACTAAGATCTCAGAAACGCAGCTTTTGCTTTAAATTGATAACCCGATTCTTGACCCGGTTTAAAGCTCGGGTCCTTACCGTCAATCAAATATTCGATTTTGACTGAAATGCCTGAACTTTGCAGTAGTCAATACTGTATTTATCACTTTGGACTTATCAACATATGTTGATGCCACATACATTTGGAGTTTAATCTTGTGGCCCAATGAGTTAGTGTGACTTCCACATGGAGGAGCTTTAATAGACTGATCATAAAGTCACCGTGACAAACACAATAGGCACCCCTTTAGTTCGTGTGACTTTACATTCAGACATTCACACTCACTTTAAGGTGAGTTTTATGGGCCTTATAACTCCATAGCTCCTGATTATTGTTACCATTATATATCAACATATGATCCTATAACATGACACAATAATAAATTAGTTTTTCTAAGACAATCTATTATATTTTCATCACTAAGTTTATATAGGAGTTGAACTTATAAGTAACCAACACATACTTCCAGACATGTATCTACAACAATTTATCATTAGAAAGCTTAATATCATTATTAAAAACTGATTTAGTTTAATACTAAATTTACAACCACAGTTTGTAACACATATTGGAAGCAATATTATTGTACATGTTGCATATAAATATACAAGGTTGTTATAAAAGAATCTACTAGAGAAGTCATGAGTGCATGTACTTTTTTGAAAAAACCTATGGGTTTATGTACATTGTTTTCTAAACTTTGTTCTAGAGATTAACTCTCACTCCCACACGACATCATTATGACATTATCTTTATTTTGTTCTTGATTATGGCATACTATGTGGATGTTTCTACTTTCCACCACATATTCTTTAAATATTAATATATTAATAAATAATGTATAAGAACTGTCACATATAATAATAACATATAAAGATATAAAGATATAAAGGTTGTGTCACTTGTCTACATTTAGTATATACGATAAACCAACCAGCATGCAAAATATTACACATGATCAATACTTGAATGTATGTATTTTGGTTCACATGATGCAACTTGTAAATCATCTCTACCTTTTCCCATGTCTCACATTAATTATTCTAATTCAAAACTACCTTAAAGTGTTCTATACCATATTTCTTACACTATACTATCCTGACAATATTTTTCAAATAATTTTTTTTTTCACATACACTATTTCATCATCGGGTTCACAAACCCGAAATGCAAGCCGCTACACCAATGCGAGGGACTTGCGGTGGTGTTCCCGCACTACCTCATTGGAATGTGATGCCCGAACCAAAAACGCCCCGACCACCTTAAACAATAGTCGATCATAAATTTGTTTCAAGAATACCACATGTAAGAATTTGTTCCTTAAGGTTGTATGATGTATATTCTACCTTGATCTTCTTTATGAACATGTACAAAAAGCGTGTTTTAATTAAACAGAAGAGAAATGAGATTCTTTCCATTAGGGTCACAATATCTAACACATATCATATATATATTTATATAGAAATATCAAGCTAAGACTATAAACATTAGAATGCGTAATAGAATAGTCTGGATTTATAATAGTTTACTTAATATTAAAACTACAATCACGATTCCCAAATCTCATGGGAAGTAATATTACTGTAAATGTCTCGTATAAATATAAAAAGGTTGAATTTGGGAACTCACGAGTGTACTTTTTATTAAAAGAAATATATGATGGCATACTATCATGTGGATATTTCCACACGATATCCATTCTTTAAATATAATAAACATATAAGAATGGTCACATATAATAAATAACATATAACAAATATAGGTTGGTGTACACTAGTCTAGTCTATATCTATATATGCTATAAATCAACCGGCACGCAAAAGATAACACGTGATCAATACTTGCATATATGTATTTTGATTTTGATTCACATGACGCAGCTTGAAAATAATCCCCACCTCTTCTGTAAAACAAATCAGACCCACATTAAATGGTTAGTCGCATAAGAATATATAATATAAGTTTTGCAACTGTTAGAACACATTACTATCAACTCATGAGAATTAGCTTGTCAGTGTTAACCAAAAGAATCATATAAACTTTGTCCAATTGCCCGGGAGGGATTAAAGACAGAAAGTCATCATTATTTTAAAAAATATCTTCTTCTAATCCTAAAAGTATTCATTTTATTGAGATTTTACGGTATTCACTCTCAAGTTTAATCAAACAAATATGCAAATAACATGGGAAGAATAATTAATTTTGTTTAAAATTAGGAAAAAAATATAAACTTCATGAATGATTGTTTGTTGGTTTGGTTCCTAAAGTTATTTTCATTAGTCAAAGAATGATGATTTTGACAAAAGGTATTATTAACTTTTTCAACTAGCTAGGCATTTATTACATATATACTTTTGTTCTCATGTATCATACAAATGGATATGTATGTAATTTATATAACAAAAGGTTTTAAATCATTAAATGACTAATTATTTATTGCTAAATTCTTTTAACGCGCGTATATGTAAATTTAGAACAAAGAATTGATTTCAATACTTTCAAGGCTCATCTAATTAGGAGTATTTCGTAATTGTTGTCAAGATATAATAGCAGTATGGCATCATCATACATTCATAGTTTTTTCTAAAACGAAAGCACACGCTCTTTAAAATCTGCATATAATATCCATCCATTGTCCACATTGTATAACTTAAAACTGCATCAACATAGACGCGAAGTGTCATTAATTCAAGAAGTCGTCTGGATAACGCCACACTGATCCCACCCGGCCCAAGCCTAGTTCTTGTATTTATTTTGATTTCAACAAAATTTTAAGCTCTATTTTATATTTTTTATAAATTAACTTCTTATTTTTTGGTTAGGAAAAACTTAAAATGAGCTTCAAGAAAATTATATTCCCTCTTAAGTCTTAACTCTAATGATGATGGTGAACAAACTAAAATGATTTTACAAAATTTACTTGGATAGAAAATACAAAGTGAAAAGTTACTTAAACTTTCTCAACAAATAAAAAGTTTTCCGTTGATATTTGGAACCGAAAGACTTTACTCTAAAAAGTGAAAAATCACTAGTTGTAAAATAATACAAGTGTTGACTTTATAGCATGGGATCAAGTGCTGTGTGGGCTCGTTACTTGTGATCATTTGGTTCAGCCATAATTTCAGGGAATATTGTAGCCACTTACTCTTCTAGGCTTCACACGGAGGAGCTCCGGCGAGATCTTGTACAAATCCTCATCCACCGCTTTCGGTTTAACGCGCGGTGGCGGCGGTCGCGTGGCTGAACTCACTGGACTTGGCGGTTCCTTCGCATCGCAAGAATCGTACTCCACCCACACATCCTTCTTAGTTTTCTTTGGATTTTCCTGTCCAAACATAAATAGCACTGTTATAAACTAGAACCATCGTAAGATATGGGACGTTTGAATTGTAGCCTGTAGGTTCTCTCCTCACTAGACCGCTATTAATATAATTTAGGTTGAGTTTTTATGTTTGATCCGTAGCAAACACCTAGCTAAATTTATGTTTGCTATTAACCTAGCTAACCACCCAATTCGACTCCTACAAAATACAAATGCCCGTTTGAAAACACTCGAAACAGTAATTCGTAGGTTTTTGAGCATAAGGTGAAACGACTGTTAATTTGCAGATTAGATTAGATTAGATTAGATTAGATTAGATTAGATTAGATTAGTAGTGTATTTAAGTTTTGGGGTTGTGCAGTAATAACGTAGAGACATAAAATACATATAAGTACGTACTCTCCGGCGAGGAGCGACAATAATGGCGGGAGTAACAATATTATTCTCGTAGAGATCTCCGGCAACGTAGAGATCACGATCTCCGGAGTAGCGGATCAAACCTGCTTGTCGGGCGGATTCGAAGCACTGTGTGAAAGGGAGATCGTCGTTGCAGTCCCAGCTACCAAACGCAGGAATATGGTTTCTTCTATAATGCTGCAAATCAAAACAACTAATTATTACATAAGTAGATCGATCGATTATATGTTATTCATATAATAATCAATGAATCTTGATAATGGGGATGATGAATATGATTAAAGAGCTTACATTCATGGTGAGCAGAGAAGAATTATGTGATGAGGATGTATGTGTTACGTTGTGGGGTGGGGTTGTGATATTAATGGGCAACCGAAACGAACTACAGTGAATGAATTTAAGGTGGGGATGAAGATCCAGTGGGGACTCTGAATAAATATAAATATATAATATAATATAATATAATATAATATAATATGTGGTATGAATTTTTGACTTAATTCATACACATTGTCTCCTTCACATGACCAAGACGGATCCACGTTGAACCGAGGTTATAAACAATTAAATAATGATTTCTCAAAAATATGTTTAGCATTTCAAAATTAAAATTACAATTTAATTGAAAATATGCTAAATAGTTAGGGGTTGTTCATCGTTTGTTTCGGTTGGTTTTAATGAGCATCTTAAGTTTAACTACTAACTACGGGTTCGGGGAATGACAAACCAAAACAAAAACGTTAATAGTTTCATAGTTTGGTTTTGATGTTTTAAAAGTTAAAATTGATTTTTTAAATCATTACTTTCTATTAACATTTTTGAAATGATAAAGATTATTTACATATCTAAAACAATAGTTCTAAAGAACTCAAATTTTGTAAAAGCTAAACAGTTTTTTAACGTTTTTGATATACTCCTAAACCCACCTAACTTGCCTAGACATAATTTAAATTCTCAACATTATAAAAAAATAAACACATTTTAGAAACCCGAATATCATTAAGCTAAATGTAGTTAGTATAAAAGTCAAATAGTTGTATTTGGTTCGGTTGGTCCAAAGTTTAAACTGCCGACAAACCGAGAAACGGCTTAATTAACTTAATTGTAAGAATCTTGTTTGTAATATTTAAAATAAATAATTTATGATTTTATGCTATTCAAAAGTAAAATAGGTATGCGTTGACTCAACCTTTTGTTTTAAGAAAAGCGAAACCACTTTATGAACCAACTTAAACATACGTTAACATAAATAATATCAAAATAACTTTAATATTATTTGGTGCATAATATTATGTTAAATATGATTATTTAAATTATAATTATTACTATAATAATCGACATTCAAGGTGAGATGCATTCAAATCAAGACCCAAGTCGTAATGCATTCAAGATAATGCCCAAGTCATTGCATACATATGGTTTTTAGAAAGTAACATAGCTTATACGACAAGTTGTATCAGTTTGCGTAAAATATAGTTTTACCTTTGTAGCATGGCAAAGTTCTCTTTGTGTATCATCTTCTATTAAAAGTTTAGTCCTTGTTTGTAGAGCAAAATTGATTGTTAATTACAACATGGTTGTTGGATACTTAAGGAAATTAGATGGAAAATGAATTTTCTTAAATCCTTTTAAATAATTTAGTTCAATATTTATTTCATACAATTAAGAACTTCATTTAAATAAATGGAAATTTCACCACTCACCACCGTTATTGCTAACACTATCACACTATCACCGTCACTACCATCGTCGCTATCACCTACAACCGCTCGCCCACATCCCACCCTAAAACAAGCCACGTTTTAATTTCTTTAACATATTTGCAAATCAAACATGATTATTGGTGGTAACAACTTAACACATCATAGATTTCATTTTCTATGGTAGATTTAAATTTCAATTTTTATAAATTCCAATTCATTTTGTGAATTTTAGTTTTTTCAACTTTCATTTACAGCTAGGAGCATTTAATCTACGGATATTATTTGGGTTTTTTAATCGGGTTTCTCAGTTCGAGTTCCTCGGGTTTTTAGACGTAGAAAATCAATCCAAAGACCAACCAAATAAATTATAATTAATCGGTATTCGGGTTTCAATTTTTAGGTTAATGAGTCGGGTTAATCTATGATCGGGTTGGTCAACTTGTAAATTCAAGAACCAAGACAACATACTTGAAAGTGTTTTGGTTCTGATAATCGGATCTGACATCTCTTTACACGTAGGTTTGATAGTCGTAGTTGAAAAAAAACCCAAAATCAACTTCTAAATCTACATGTTACTTGAATATATCCTTAATACAAACAAATATCATAACTATTATTGCTCAAACAAAAGTAAAACAGTAATACGCTTTTAGGCCTATAAAACATGTTACCTTTATATTATTATGCTTGAATGTACAAGAAGTAACAAACCTATATTATAAACAAATATACGAGAATGCTCAAATATATAATCATTATACATTGTTTGTAATCAGTTTAAATGATTTACTATGAAAGATGGACTGATGAAACGATTGAGTTTAAGACTTGTGTCATTCATTGAAAATGGAGTGAAGAAAAGAATGATCGATTTTATAAAAATTCAAAAACATATGTCGTCGATTGAATCCTAAATTATGGAATATGGATTATCAATTATGAAGATATGGTACTCGGGTTACTCGGGTCAACCCGAATCGTCAAAACACAATCCAAAGACCAACTTACATAAAATATTTCGGGTTTGGGTTTGATTTGTAATTGGGTTAGGTTTTTTCAGGTTATGTCTTAATTGGATTCGTGTAGAGTTTAATCGGGTTAAGCAATTGGGTTAGGTAAAAATGACACCCCTAATTCAATTCCTGCATTGCGCAAGTCTTTAGTTACCACAAACAAAATAAACTAGTCGAGACCACTTCAGTAATTACTAGTAACACATATGTCAAACCTTAAGAACTGTAACTTTAACTCTAGATACAAGAATCCTTGGCTCAGATCCACTAACTCGTTGTGATTGCGAAGTAGGGATACATGGTTGTCACGCATGACAACGATCTTTTTTTACCTGAATCACCACAGCCATATAAATTTTATCCAACCACATGCAAATAATACATTGTCTACTTTAAGATTTCTTACAATCAGAAAACTCGTGTCATTTTATCAGAGACACCAAAAATCAACTATTGCATTTAGCGATAATATGAATCAGGATACAACCACCATATACATGGAACCAAACAAATTATAAATTCACTCTAAACAGGTTAATGCTTTGGCTTAGATTCGATCACAGTCTCTGGGTGCAAACCACCAAAGCGTGGCTGACATGCCAAGAAGACAACCAGTTTTTTATTGGATCATCATAACAAACAAATTTTTTATCCTGCACAAACAAATAACATGCGGACCCTCACAATTTCATGTTTACTTTTTGTAAGGTTCCCGTTCCCGGGAAGCCTTACAGTTGGTTAATCATAGCATAAAATCACTTTATAAACAAAACATTGTAGCGGAGTTAAATAAACATCTATTTAAAACTTATAAATCATATTGTACCATATATTTGTCTCCCAAACAAAATAAAAACACTGTACTTTATAAAATTAAAATAAATGATTTCATAAACATGGATGTCATTCATCGCACGCCAAGTAGCTTCTATCTTTGTGTCATCCCCAACATCATCCTTCACCTGCAAACTATTATGCATAAAAGTCAACTTTGTTGAGTGCGTTCTAGTTTTAAGTAATAAAAGAAAATATAAACTGTATCCTTCTTATAATGATCGCGTGTACATCATAATACATGATAACATCTCTTTCGTCTTAATGAGCATATTCGTTATCTTTCATTCTTTCATTATCTTTCACTTTATCATAAACGAGATTGCACACAGCAAGAGCCCCCTATTGATCGACAACGAATGTCGATCCCTGTCGGTACACATGAAAAATGGTAGCTAACCCCCGACAGTTGATCCATACTGCAAGGCACATAGCCTGATCATGAATATGGATCCATCATCGTACATCATACCCACATAAGTGAAGTCCATCATAGTGATTGCAAGACTTTTCATCATCATACGGGCCCGGGTAACATTTGTTAAGTTCCACTTTTTATTAATATTATCTTCCACTTTAATATATAATACTTTACTTATTAAGTACACAACATATCATGTACAATTAACCATAAAATATATCCGACCCTACGCAGGTCAGCGGGGGTTCGGGGGCGGCAGCCCTGACAGCGGGGTTCTAGGGGCAGCAACCTTTAGTGGGGTCCAAGGAGCAACGCCCCCGCCAGATAAGCATGAAGAAATTTTATTTTGAAGCATTTATATTACATAATTTGTTATAAAAAATTATATTTTCCTGTTAAAGCCTCTTGAGATCTTTGCCATAAAAAACGTATATTTAATATGTATAACAGCCCCAAAACATAGGAAAACTTGTAAATAAGGGTATCTAGAACTCACCTAGTTACAGTGAGTAGCTTCTAGTCTAAGCTTTCTAAGCTAAAATCGCTGTACACTACCGGCATATAAGTTAACACTCAAATGGGTCATTTTCTACCTAGTTTCGACATTAGTTTCGCACGCAGTTTCGTTGATAGTTTCATTGACAGTTTCGCTGCAAGTTTCACATGGCAGTTTCCCTGACGGTTTCGCAGCCAGCTTCTCATGGCAGTTTCGCTGCTAGATTCACTGCCAGTTTTGCATGTCAGTTTCGTCCAACTTTCGTTGTAATTTCCTAGATTGGCTAAATCTACAGATCCACCTATGCACTTGCGAAACTATCTGCAGGAAGGATATTACCTTAGTTTCACAGGATGAACTCATAGTTTCGCAAGATGCACAGACAGTTTCTCAGAACGTATAAAAATGATGAACCAACCCGTTTTAACCCAAAATCTTAACTTTTTACGTCCAAATCCTTAGTTTTTCATCCATGAAACTATATCCAAGCTTTTTACATGATTTCATACGTAAAAATATGACATTTATTCTTTGTAACTTTTCAAAACCTAGAACCGTAAAATCCGGGTTTGACCTACAGAGGCATTTAGCGACTGATTCTTACTTGGATTTCTTGCTCCTTTCTTGTTGTTTGATCCTCTAACACTCAAATCTTCAATCCCTTAACCAAAGAAGCTCTAAATCTTAAGTTTTCTTCACTTTCTCTCTCTACTCTCTCTCTCTAGAAGTTGGTGGCTAGGGTTGCAAATCAAGAAGATGATGGTTGGTTAGATGGTTTAAGTGGCTAATTATGGGCCTTTAACCACTTAAACCATTTGCCCATAACGCTAATTTGACCCATGTCCCATTTCCTTCCTTTATTACGATGACGACGACGATGAGACGACGACGACGACGACAAGGACTACGACAAAAAGAAAAACGACATCAAGAACAACAACAAGAAGAACAACAAGAACAACAACGACGACAACAACAACAACAACGAAGACAACAACGACGACAATGACGACGACAACGACAACAATGACGACAACGACCACGACAATAACAACAACAACGACAACGAAATAACGACGACAACGACAACGAGAATCACAACGACAACGATAACGACAAAAACAACAATAACAACGACAACAACAACAACAACAACAATAATAACAACAACAAAAAAACCAACAACAACAACAATAAAACCAACAACAACAACGACGACGACGATAACAACAACAACAACAACAAAAACGAAACCAACAACAACGACAACAACAACAACAACAACGGCAACAACTACGACAATAACCACAACAACAACCACAACAACAACCACAACCACGACGACGACGGCGACTCGTTTTTATGATGTAATTTTTATAAAACAAATATAATCGTATATATAAGTTATGATTATTTAAAAAATATTAAGAAACTTAAAAATAAGTTAACAAATGAGGTTATGGACTGCCTAACTTCCCTTACAATTTAATCTCAATCGTTGATTAAAAGAATGATGGTTAAGATTATTTTCAATGTTTTTAGATTACAAAATTATTTTTATTTCAACCCTTACCATATAAATTTTAGAAACATAACACAATCATCATCTTAGATTAGTCGACAAACACCTTCTTATGTAAACGAGAAATCCAAGCTTCAAAGCCTATATTTTAAACTGAAAATCACTAAAGTAAAATTAGTCAACCCTAGTTCAAATACCCTTCACAAAACCCAGTCACCCATATCAAATAAGTCCAACCCTACCAAATGAATAGCAATTTCAGCAAAATTATTTTTAATCAACCAGTTTCAACTATTGAATATCTGTTAAACGCCTATGGATAGATCTAGTGCTATGTCAAGGGGCATAGGCCCCCACTCCAGCCTAGCTCATAAGCACACATTCTTTATTTAAGTCAAGAACTATTATACAATAAGGATAATGGCTAGTTATAGATGGTTCTAACGTGAGAATAAGTGACATGTTTCATTAGAGGTGATACGTAAGATATAAGTAAGTCTTTAGAATGAGAGATGGAGAGAGAGAGAGACAGAGAGAGAGAGAGAAAAGAAGGAGGAGAGAGAAAGAGACAATTCGTTATCTGAGCTTCTTAGGGTGTCCGCATTACATAGACAGGGTTTCCTGTCCAGGGGTCTGCCTCGGTAAGTTAGCCTCTAATTTTTGGCAAGCTTATTGTCTTGGTAATACTTGTGCGGGTGGACTTTACCTTTTTGGTGCAAGCACTTTTTCTAAAGGAAGCATGTGTACTTCTAGGTATGGGTTATCTTGGATTCGATATTCAAATTTGTAAGGCCCCGTTCCCGGGACACCTGCAACTGGTCAATCATCGCACATGAAACATATAATTACATCCCTATTTCATAAAACATCGCAGCGAAACATTAAAATAACCTTTCATTTATAGTAAATGCTTTTGCAAGTTAATACAACATTCATTATAGAACATCATTTGTTCGCATTACAATGCAAAAACATTATACAAAAGAATGTCATCCAAAATGAGTCGAGTAGCCGCCTCGTGCCATCCTCAGTAACATTACCTGCCAACTGGAAACACATAAAAAGTCAGCGTTGCTGAGTGAGTTCTAGTTTTAAAGTAAAACATACTTTACTTTCGATTAAAACCGTATTTTACATTCTTACATGATCAAGCATCATATGTACACATAGATAATATCATTATTATCTTTATCATTCGTTCGTTAACTTTCGTTCATTTAACGTGCATCATTACCATTCACATTCGTTACTTTCATTCATATTCATTCATAAATTCTTACTTTTATTCGTACGTTCATTACTTTCGATGACATGTACAATACCTCAAACATTGTGCACGAAGCTGGTTACTGGGACTGAGGTCTTTTATAGACCTCGAACATTGTGCACGAAGCTGACTCCAGTACCTAGGGCAAGTACATTCACCACTTATCTTTTCTCTTTCATTACGGATCA